>CAEFZX010012407.1:0-16253 GCA_903066825.1 Alfaro cultratus | reverse complement strand
ATATATATATATATATATATATATATATATATATATATATATATATATATATATATAGGCCTATCACAATAACTAATTTTGTTGGACAATAAATTGCCCCATAAGTTATTATGATAGACCATAGTATTGTGCTGAGACAATTTTCAAATAATATAATAATGGTATAAAATGCAAGAAAGATCAATACACTTTACATTCTTATGAATCTTTAACACTGGAAGGCATTTTAAGTATCCAAAACCGCAGAAACAGCAAATAAAATAAATTATGACGTCACTGTAAACAAAGCTGAACTTCAAAAAAAGGGCTAGTTGAGACCGAAGTACCAGCCTGAAGATTCTTTTTTTATTTATCATGTGATTAGTTTATTTACTGCTCATTGCAACAGGCCTAGTCATATAGCTATAGATAGCTAACTAGCTAGCTATCAAGCTAAGACAAACAAACATGTAGTTGTGCCACTTCCCTTTTATCTCTGATTGACTATCAAGCCTTTTCTTTCAATACTTTATTGTTTTATGTCAACAATGCGTGCATCATGTACTTTCCAGTTTTTGACCAAAAACTGCCAATCAACAGTTCTAGAAAATGAGGAAATGGTGAACAATTGTTCATATTTCAAATGCAAAGTGCCTCTGAATTAATGAATTAGAGAAGTAGACTGTATTCAGAACTTATGAACTGGTAGGAAAAAACTGGGTGACTAAGATGTTACTGATACAGTAATAATTGCCTATTACTGTAAAACTGATGCTTGACTGTGCAGATATTATGGTGAAGGAATCAAGAAATTAACTAAATAGGATTGTTTAAGAACACAATATGGCCATAAGATCTCAAAATGTTACAGTATGCTCCACTCAAAAGAAACTCAAGCACACAGAGACCAATGTTATTGACGTGTATGTGTCTGGAAAGAGTTAGAAAGCCATTTATTTTCTGTTACTACAGCAAACTGCAATGAGATCTAAGAAATAACATCCATGACGGACGTAAAGGCCCATCTTGTATTTGTCAAAACCATCGTATTGAATTCTAATACTTTTGCGACAACACCTGGTGCTGCTTTGTGTACCTGGACGACTTGCTGTAGCTGATGGAACAATGAATACGGCCATCAGAATCGTGATCTGTTCACTTGGGTTAAGGAGAAGGAAAATGGTCCAAAGTACACATCTGAATGCCTCAAAAAGAACAAAATGATGGTTTGGGCATGGCCTAGTCAAAGTCCTGGCCTAAACTGGACCGAGATGCTGTGGCATGAGCTCTTCATACTGCACATTTTGTAGTTATTTTTGTATATCTTTGTCTGATATTAAAATTTGTGATAATCTAAAAGATGTGACAAAAAAAAAAATAGATCTATAGGGGAAAAAAAAACTTTTTTACACCACTGCATAGTTTTGATGTGATCATTTTTTTTATAACATGTTGTGTAAACAAACCCATTGGACCAAAACAATAAATAAATTTAATACATTTAATTTGTAAAAGTTGCTGTTTTGCGTCCATCTTGTAGATTGTACCGGCCACTACAAAGCTTCCAGAAATCTAAGGTAAATTAAAGAATAGTAAAGAACAAAACGTAATGATTACAGTGAAAGGACAAGCCACTTCCTGACACAGTCTTCCTGTGCACCCCACCCCCCTCTCTCCTCTGACCCCGGATGCGTAAGCGTGGGACCTGAGTTGTCTCTTGCAGGGCGGTAAAAAAAAAAAAGCCCGCTGAAGCGAGAAAGCTCTGCAGCCCGTCGCGTTCTGACAACTCTACAGACAAAAGCAGGCTGCTTCATTAACACCAAGCATCAAAAAGAGTGACCTGTTACAAAGCTCTTCGTATAAAAGAACGAAGAGCTTTGTGTTCTGAGTTCAACTACTGACAAAGAACAGGCAGACAAAGGAGATCTTCTTTAATTTTGGTAACAATGAGCAACGAAACCCAAACAACTTTTGGATCCATGCATTTCACTGACACAGTACATTTAAAGCCAAGTTTGTTTTGCTAAAAACAGAGAATACAGTAGGGGATTATTATCCCGTACAGGCTGGAGGACAATGTAAAGATCCACATACCACAGATTCCTATGACTCACATGTGTAGACAGTGAGTTTGGTTTGGGACAATCGCCTGTGCACAATGAGTCAGCTGACTGCTCCTTTTTCTCATCCCAAGTTAAACTCACTCCTCTTTAAAAGTCTTCAAGACTGAGAGCTGTTCTTATCTTTTTTTTATCTGTTTATGTTGTTGATATAATTTTGTTGGTGGTCTTAAGAAGGGTTTTATGTGACAGACCAACACAAAGTAGTGCAGAAGTAGTTTAATTATGTAGTGGAAGGGGGGAAAAAAAGTGAGTCGCTTGCAAATGGTTTCTAAATGAAAATCTGCTGTATGCATTTATGACTTTGGTGTGAAAAAGGTGAATCTGCACCTCAGTGTCTTTTACAGCCTCCAGCAGTTTTTCCTTCCATGTATCCAGTAACTCTGACTACCTTCCCCACAGCATGATGCAACCACTACCATAACTCATGGTGTAGTTGGGTGGTGCTGTCACTCATCATGTTCCTGGTGTAATTTGACCAGAGAACCTTCTTCCAAATGTTTGCTTTTTTTCTCTACAGAACTCATGGTAAACTGAAAACAAGACTTCTTATGGTTTTCTTTGGACAATGGCTGACCTTCTGCGCGAAAAGATATTGGCCTGTCAACAACGGATTGTCCCACCTAATGGATTGAAGAGCGCTCCATAAACATGTAGAATATTGTTTTATGTCATAACCTTTCTTCACACGTCTTTGGATTCTACTTACTAATTAGCTGACCTCTGAAGACAATTCAGGGTTTTCCCCAGTGTATTATAAGCCTGGCGGGCCACCAGGCTTTACTTGTGCCCCCACCAGGCAAAGCATTCCTTACTTATTTAAATTTATTTTTTTTATTATGTTTGCATTTTTAAGATTTTATAGCTGCTGTTCAGATATTAATCTTTCAATCTTCCATTAACACATAATTATCAAGTGATAATTATCAAGTGATAATTATGTATTAACGTTAAACATTTTTTAACTCAAAAACACGCTGGATGAATGACTGTGCGAGTGCCCCAAACACTGGGCTTAGCAAGTTTCTGGGGGAAACCTTCCAATTAAATTCACTGGGTTTTATTTATGGCTATCAGACAAAAGTGTGCTTATACCAGAAGTATGCCATAATTTTCAAGCTGCTTTTTTTAATGTGTAGCTACGTATCAGTATCTTTTCACTTCACAATGTTGCACTGCTGTTTGTTATTCCAGTAAAATAAACTGAAACCTGTGGTTGTAGTGAAAACGCTATTGTTACTGGAATGTATATTCATAGAGTAATCTTGCTATGAAGGTAAATTTAAATACACAAATATTTTCCATTCAAGCAGCGCTGATTTCCCTTAAACTGAAAACACTGTTCAGGTTTTGCTAACTTTGCAAAGCCAGTAATAGCTGCTTTCATCAGTTGTAGCTTGTTTATGTATGGGGTGTTGTTAAAAAGTGGAGTTTTTCCACTGGGCAACTCACCCCTTCCTGAATAAATACTTTCAGGCTTATCTACCATTAGTTTCCACAGAGAGTGTACGCAAATATTTGGCACCAGACAGCACAAATCTGTAGTTGAGGGGCCCTCTTGACGCCCATGCCAGATGAGAGATAAACCATTTCATAACACATTCTGCAAGCTGCCACCAAATCCATGTAGGGATTTATCCTCATACTGCTGCTGCTGCTAATCCAAACCAGCATAAAAAAAAGTTTGAGGAACCTCGTATAGAAAAAATGCTTTGATTAAAAACAAACGTGTTGAACTCAAGGGTGCCACTTCCTTTTCCATCAACGTCACAGTTCGTTGAGAAAAACAGTACCAGTGAAGCGCTTAACGTCTGCTGCACGCTGAACCCGGGCACCTCACAGAGCCACCGACATCCCAGGGGAAGCCCATCACCCCCTCCACCGCCTCCCTGCGAGGTCCCTGGGGCCGTGGCTTGGGGCAAAGGTATCGCGATCGCTGAGCTGCCGCAGCAATTTTTAGAAGGAAAACAAAGAAATCTCCATGAAAAGGAGGGGGGGGCAGGACGCTGTAAAGGCACCGGCATCGCCCTCGTCCTGCGCGCCACCCATCGCCAGTTTAGATTGGGTTAATCACAGGGGCTAAAACCTGACGCCCTCCACCCACCCTGAGGTCACTGGCTTTTCTCCATCTGCCACCACAGGGATTCATCACCACAGGGATTCATCGGGACACGCAGCAGGCCAGACATTTCTTTAAGTATGTGTAAAGGAAAAGGACGCGGAATAAAATGAAAACACGTTTGCTTTAATATGCACAGTGCCTCATAATATTGCATAACTGTGGAGTGGATATGAAGTGGATGTGTTTTCACCATTCTCTAATCTTAAAAATCTGGAAAGTGTGGCACACCAATATTTACCCCCCCACACACACACACACTTTATTAGGTGTGGGCTTTTATCATATCATTTAATATTTGTCAAATTTATTGTGATCTTGATAAATTCCAATTAATGATGTTAAATAAAGAACTAAACTGACTATTTCATTTTAAATGTTACTTTTACAATTTTGCCCATTTTTTGTACAACAAGACCATCAATAGATAACAGTAAATTCAAAAATATGATTAGATGTGAGGAATGTGCAGCGTACTGGTATAAATTACCCTTCATTTAGTAAGTGGCGTCCTGAAGAAGCCTGTTTCAAAAGTTAAGGTCTTTCAAAAGCAGTATGTTTACAGAGCTATGAATGCTGTGCAGTTTCCTAAAAAAGAGGAGTGATAAATAGATTTTTTTAATCACAACTTTATCATTATCACAGTGGCACCTTAAAATATTTCATAAAATTCAACATCCTCATCACCCACCTCAACCCTTTACCATTATACCCCTAATCAAAATTAATCTGTTTATCAACAAAATTTCAGCTATGTAGCATATTTGAAGAAATAAAAATTCAGTTTTTGGTTAACATGCAAAAGACTGTTGCAGTAAAAGAAAAAAATTAAAATCCCAATAAAATACATGCAGATTTATGGATGAAATGTGAAAAATGTGAACGACTTCAAAGCGTATATGCAAGGCACTACACACTCCATCTGATCCCCTTTGTTTTTTCCAGCAGCGGTGCTCATGTTTTGCCGGCTTGGAGATGTTAACACATGGCCCTGTTTTCCATCCACTCACCAGGAAATGCATCATAGTTCATTGTGGGGGGACTTTAGTGTTTTTTTAACAGGGAAGTGCAAAAATAACTATCAGCCTGTGGTTCCTTAGCCTGCCGGGAGTGCCAAGATTCAGGAATGCAGAGTGAAAGAAAGATGTGTTGATTTGATTTTAAACAGACAGGCTGGTTTTTTTTTTTTTTGTTCTTGATTAAAAAAAAAAATCCCTTCCAGATTTATTCTTTTAATTAGTTTTTAAGGGAGTGTGAAACATGATTCAAGTTCAATTGTTTGTTTGTTTTTAATACAGAGAAAAACATTCTATGGACTAAGAACATTATTCACTGGTAGATAAGAGGGGGAAAAAACATACAGTGGGGATGAAGAGTAAACCACAAAGCTACAAGGAAATAAAAGGAAGCCATGGGATTAAGAGCGGGGATCCCTTTTTCCAAGCTTTAGCATCCGCTGAGGAAACTCTAGAAGACACGGACGCAGAGATATGAGCGCACAACACAGGAATGGAGGATGTTTGACGTCGTTCCCAGCATCCCCCCCTTTCCCCTGCCTCTTCCCTTCTGACACACTCCACAACGCTGATTGAGTTGTTTGCATCGCCTCCTGTTATTGCCAAGGGAACTTCTAACAGAACCAAAAAAAGAAGAAGAAAATAAACTACATTCCCATCAGCCAGTTCACCTTTACATCTACAAAGGTGCAGATTAAGACAAGGAGGAGAAAGAAGCTGTAAGGGAGCCATAAGTCATAGCATGAGAGGCGATCAAGTTTTTTACATGGGGGTGCTAAACAATGGGGACTATATTTGCTTGAGGTTTCCCAAAGGCATTTCCTGACAGCTTTGAAATTACATCTCACTCGATTGCAAGAAGGTTGCGGGAAGCGCTGTGAGGCCAGAACGTAAATTTGACTCACGGTTTGATTGCAGGCTTTAACTTGCCTCATCTTTTTTGCCCACCTTCGACTTTCGTCTGCTGGTTCATTTCTATCTCGTTATCATTGCTGAGTAATTTCCTCACCAGGTGGGACAGTATTAAAAAAAAAAAAAAAAGGATGTTTGTGCAGACATGTCAACTTGTCTGCCTTCCAGGTTTTTTCGGAGGGCAACAGGTTTTCCATACATGTGGAAACCAGATTTCATCAAGTCCTCCTCCCACCAGCTCTGACCAACTTCAGAAGAAAAGCGTCTCAACAGCATGATGCTGCTGCCACCAGGTTTCACCCTGAGGAATGTGTATCATGTAGATATGATAGTAAAATTCTGGCAAAAAGCAAAATTCCAACAGGATCTCTTTTAGATTTCGTCATGGCTTTCTTCTGCTCTTTCATAAAAGCTGGATTTCTGAAGAGCATAACAAATAGACGCCCTGTTCTCCCACCTGAGGAGCGAATGTCTGCAGCTCCTCCAGATCTGCAATGAGCTGCTTCTTTATACTATTTGCTCTTTTTTGTCTATCAGACCTCTGAGGTCTTCACAAAGCTGAGATTAAATTTAACAGATAAACTGTTTTCTGAAAGCTGCTGGGTGATTTTACTTTGAGGTCCCAAAGTAAATGGAGGTAAAGGCAAATATATGACACTTAACTATTTACAGTTTTGAAATCTTTATTCTGTCTACCTCTCATTTATGACCTACTTTAATGATCTAGCACATAAAATACCAAATATACAAATAAATACCTTAAAGTGTGAAAAAGTTGAATGTGGTGTGAATATTTTAACAAGGAAGATAACACTCCTTGATTTTTTTTATGGCTTTGGTTAGTCGATAATCAATCTAGATGCGCTCCTGTTGAAACCTCTGCGGTCAGCATCAGCATCACTAAAGCTCGTCCTCATTAAGAAGTCTCATCTCTCTCACACACGGTAATAATCTCACCTTCCAGCCCGCAGAGCTGTTGCTGTCTCCCTTATCCTTGAAGTAGGGCACACTCTTCACCATCCAGTCGTAGATCTGAGACAAGGTGAGCCTCTTCTCAGGTGAGCTGTCTATGGCTTTGGTGATGAGGTCAGCGTAGGACATGTTCCCCCAGGCGTTGCGACGGGACGAGCTGATCTTCCTCTGACCGGAGGCGCCCAAGGGCGGGACCCCTGAAGGAGACACCTGCTGCTGAGGCGGCAGCTGGGGACCCGGCAGCTGCTGCTGCTGCTGCAGATGATGATGGTGGTGGTGGTGAAAAACATGGCAATGTGCTTTATCCTCTGCGTATTCTTCATAGTTCTCTTCCAACAAGCCGAGGCTGCTGATGAACTCCGCATTTCCTCCGGGCTCCTGCTGCACTGACGGCGCCGGGGAGGATGTGTTGGACCCAGCGGGGTCGACGAGCTCCGGGCGGTGCAGGGGCCAGGTGCAGGACCGCGGGCGGGGCAGGGGCTCAAAGTCCGGGTCAATATCGACGGGCTGTACCTGTGGTGGGGGCGCCTCAGCCATGTCTGGGTCACACCGGTGCTGCCCTTCACATCAACGTTCACATATAAAAGTATAGAAAAAGGAAAAAAATAGGACTTACAAATTGAAAAGTGGATGCTGCGTCCACTGGTGGAATCACAGAAGTAAATGTCCAGTTTATCCGATAAAGATACTGTTCTGGCTTTTGACTGAAGTTCACACCTTCCTGCATCGGTAACTCTGAACTCTGCCGCGATTAACAAGTAGCCTGGCAGAAGAGTTTTGTGATGCCTTCACGATCCGCCCCCAGGCTCGACATTTACATCTCCGCAGCTTGAGATGCGTTCTTATGGTGATTGTTGATGAACCACGTACAAATCGGACCCTTGTTTTAAGATTTATATATTCACGAGACAGAAAAAATGTATTTGAACAATGTAATAAAGCGGGGGTTAGTTCATTTCCATTTTCAATGCGTTTCAAAATCTGAGCAATTTTGAGATGCATTTACAGACTTTTTAAAACTCGTGGAAATTTTACGGTTTCTGAAGTTTTACAGATTCCATAACACGATTATCTCTACGAAATAAATCTGCATTAAAAATCAATAAGACTCACATGACAAATATACACTGCTGTTCAGCTACAGTACCTTTCAAACACATCACTGTGCCTTGCATTTTTTCCCCTATTTTGTCACTTTACAAATGAGAAATTAGGCCAACATACAAAATACTATGTGCAACAGAAAACTACCGTCCCCACTGAGACACATGGTAGGGACAGTATCATGCTGTGGGGATATTTTTCCTTTGCGAGGCCAGGGAATTCGGTCAGAAGTAATGGGAAACTGCTAGAGCTAAATTCAGGGCAAACGTTCACTACCCATCAGGTAAAATCTAAACCTATGGCTGGAACAACACAAAACGTCAAAAGGTTTCATTAGTCTGCAAGGAACCAGTAATATTTCCATTCAGTGTTGAATTAGACTGGAATATGACTGCTCTTAAATCAAACAAACATGCATGAAAAAGCCTTTCAGTTATTTCTGTCTATTTCAGTTGAATGTCAACAGTTGCACTTTTTGAAGAGGTAACCCAGTTTTATTCACAATGATTTCAAGGACATCAACAAAATAACAGCTTATATACGATATCAAAAGCTAATTGGACCATATAAAAAAAAAAAAAGCAAAATTTTTTTTACTTGGATGTAATTTCTTACTTAGATGAAAAGTTTTTTTTTTTTTTTATATGGCACATTAAGAGGCTACTGGTTTGTAGAAACAGCATCGCCTGTCAGTATCGCCATCTAGTGGCCAATATCTGAGCCCTTTCAACACAAACCCTTTTCTTACATTACACAGCTCTCACAAACAGAAATAAGGCGCTGGTGCCAACATCCTATCATGCCTATCACGCCGTTTGAGGAAACGTGAACAAAAAGTGGAAATGGGGTACTTTTAAACATCAACCTGTCATGCATCACTTTGTCAGACAATAGATTGAGTAAAGTGTTTTTAGTGCAGTAGGAATCTGTGAGGCATATTGTTGAGAGCTTGTTTAACTCTAAAAAGCACTTCCCGTACAAAGAATACAAGGTTCAAGGTCTAATAATGTTCTTACTGTAAACTGAGGCCCAGAGTACGGGCACACAGGTTTCAGGTTTGGACCGAAGATCTGGAAAAACATTATTAATCACATTTGTAGCCGTTCGTGTGAACTCAGCCACTTAGAAAGTACAAAAAAATATTTACCTCAGCGTATTTTTTTCTTTAAAAGATCTCTGAAACTCCATTGAGGATATCAGTCATTGCTGAGTATTACCCGTCATCGGACAATCAAAAACTAGGACAGAGATTTGAAAGAAGTATCTCAAAATCTGTAGTCTTTCAATAGTGTCACTATTTTAAACTTTTGAATCTGTTGAACTCATAAGTAGCATTAAACTTTAATGTCTGGTACCTGATCGGATCCTGCAAAACGACGTTGATCAAAATTACATCAGTGAATCCACCATTGACTAGCTGAGAAGAACAAAATGAAGAGCACCGGGCCTAGTCAAAGTCTGGTGACCTGCAAATAAGCCTTCAAAATATCTCGGAGCTGAAAGTGAGAAGTGGGACAAAACTTTGCTCAGACTGAAATCAGAGTCTGTTAGATGGTTACAACTGTCTGAATTAACAATCTTATTCTTTTTCAAAAATGTGTTAAAAAAAATCAGGTTCAATATTTGACATTTTTTGTGGATGTACTCATTTTTTCACAATAGTACATCCTGGTGGAGATCAGAGCTAAAATCTCATGCTGTTATGGAAACTACCAGCACCAATCAGCCAGAGTAAAATCTGGTTACCATGGAGACTGAACAAAGGCTGGTGGAAATAAATTACTGACTGAAAGCTTCCCAAAAGAAAGACTACCACTCCTATCCTTCCATAAAGAAAACACAATATGGTTTCACAACATATTTTAATAGAATACGACGTGACAAATTTAACCAAAAAAAAAAAAAGTAAAAATTAAGAGTTGTACGCAGCTATTTCAAAATAAGTACGAGTCCACACTAACTGCTCTTCAGAGAAAAAACTTGTAACTTTTTGTATAGAACCTGTGAATGTATACAAGTGCAAGGATGAACAAAGGCAGCAAAGCCCTGCTGAGAACAATGATGTCCCATTTTTGTACGTTTATGTCCAGAAAATATGGGAAACGTGTTTAACCCTGTTGGGTTTAGTTTAGGTACACATCAGCTTCGTTAAGAACCTCCTCCTTTTGTTGAAAATAGTCTCTAAACCAGGAAATGTGCTCCTTCTTCTGCTCAACGGTCAAGTAGGGGTTTTTAGCCAGACCAGCCACAACCAGCTCCATGAAGTGACGCACAGGCCCCTGACGGGGGAAGCCGTCCTCTAAGTGTTTCTCTAAGAAGACGTGCTCATGGAACGGGACACTGGCTTCATCTTCAAGGCCTAACACAGAAAGAGATTACAATATCATAGTGATTGGGAGACGATATTGTATCTGTTTGGTCTTGTAAAAGTTTTTTTTTGGGGGGGGGGGATTTTGCCACTTTACAGCCACAAATTACAATTGGACATGAAAACTTAACACTCGTCTAGAGACAGATGTACTCTAAGCTTCTGTTGTTTTCATAATTTCCAGTTACAGTGCCTTGTCAAAGTTTAAAGGGAGTTGAAACCATTTTCCCCCAGATTATTAATGGAAAGATATTTTGAAAATTAGCTCTCATTTTTGTTCCAACTCAAAGTTGTGTGCTTCTTTATGTTGGTCTGAATGCAGTTTGTGGTTGTAAAATGGGAAAATAAAAAAATTAAGAAGTATAAGTATTCTGTCACTCACCAATTTCATTGTTAATCGGGTACTGCCACAGTTTTCCCTCTTTGGTCCACTGGATCATTTCCTCAAACCCGTTACGTGGCATTTGGTTGGTTAGCAGAGATAACTCATTGGCAAAATCTATGTCCCATAGGGTCGGCTTAGCTGTAGATATGACACCAGTGTTATGAGCAATGTCCCACAAAATAACAAAAACAGATTTCTTATTTGACAGCAAATTTATTACTACAGCACAGCTCTTTCTATAACACTGAGTTGCAGGAGGACAGCTTATTAACTTGTCCAGCAGCGGTCAAATTTGGATACCTAAGCTGTTCTACTGGACGTAATTTCTATATTAGATGCACTAATGGTGTAAGAGATAAAACTAGCCAAATGTATATAAAAAGTTATTATTACCAAGTGATGATTCGTCTCCCCATTCATCAGTGGTTCGAGAGAAGATATTAAGTCTTTTTGTTGGGAAAATATTCCTCCTAGAAATAATATTTAATTTAAAAAAAACACACACGTTCACTTTATTTCTATTATTATTTAACTGACAGTGTTATGAATGTGCTTACTTTTTCCGAACATTGGCCAGCTCACTGGTAATTCCTCTGTCATGTACGTATCCTTGTCCATCATCGTCAAATCGGATCTGATTAGAAGGCCAAGCATTCTGCCGACCAGACGCCTTCCCTACTTTCATGTCAGCTAAAAGAACTCTGAGGACGTATTGCAACATAGTGCTTAGTAAATATAAATAAATTGAGTCTGCTACCATTCTTTAAAATACAAAGATTCATTAAAACTATCTGCTGATATTAAAAGACCGACAGTGTTAAAAGACTGAGATGGAAACACTGTCAAAGGATTCATTGGAAAATAACTGACTGGCTTAAAGAATGTGAAGAGGAATATCAAAATAAACTTAGTGGAACACAAGAGGCAGTCAGATAGTGTTATTCTGATACTATCAGACATTTCATTATTGTTGATGCACTGTTTTTGTTTTCATTTCACAAATTAAAAACAAAATGAAGCTGCTGGTCCCCATAACCCACCCTCCCAGCTTCTGACTAAAGTTGTTCTTTCCTCTGGTTCTGCTGTCCACCGCTCCAAGCATAGCTACTGCTTTTGGCTGGCAGAGCCAGAGTTTACTTTGGTGGAAATACAAATAACTGTGGGTCAGCGAGCACTTGATGGAAAACACCCTGCATGTGTGTGTGTGTGTTCAGCTGATGCAAACTGAGACATTGTTTTTGTGGAATTTTGGGCCCTAGTTAAGGATGAACTAACACATTACTGTTAAAAGCATATATTAATGCGTCTATATGCAGGTGACATACCCAAGATTGTTGATGTCGCCTTTTCTCTGAGCTTCTGTGAGAAGTTTGCGCTGCCTCAGCTGTTTCAGCAGCTCCGACTCCGCCTTGCTGCGATTAGGAAGGGTGGAGGCTGCAGCAGATGCTGCTGCAACTAGATCAGGATCCAATGATTCACTAAAAATTCAAAATGGGAACAAAAACCTTAAAATATTTCCAAGAACTGCAGGTCAGTTTCCACAGGTAAACTGAAATGACTGTGTAATGGATAGATGGACTGTGTAATTACATCATCCTGTGAACTTGGAATGAAAACACTCAACACTGAAGAAAACAAAATGTTATATGGTAAAATTTGCTTATAGTAATTTAACTTTTCCACATTTTATCACTACACAACCTTACGTTAATGTATTTTTACTAGGACTGCATGTGCTAGATAAATATAATACAACTGTTAGGCAGGATTCCACAAGCATGATTTGTTGATCTCTCACATAAATCCCAACAACAATACATAAAGCATTATGGCTGTAATGTGACAAAACTTTAAAAGTTAATACTTCTGCAAGGTGTTAAAAATAACTCCAAGGTTTCCTACCTCTGTGCCGACGCTTGAACTGTTGCCTTTTGAAACATACTCGATGTGCTCTCCATGGCTGCTGCAGTCGATTCAAGACTTTGCTTCGTCTTCAGGTTTTTGAGCCTTCTTTTACTGGTAACTTCAACCTTCATGGCTCCAAGGAGGTCCAAAAGACTCTCCTTCCCACTTTTAGCTCCATCAGTGCTTACTTGTGATGGCTTTGACGAGATCTGTTCAACTTTAACATTGCTGTGCTGTTGCGTGCTACCTCTATTATTTGCCTTCACCTCCTCTGATTCCTCCTGTAATTGGGTAATCTTTGCTTGAGTGTCTACATTTGTTGCCTCATCTTGATTAGAGGGGATTGCATTGTCTTTCTTTTCACAGCATCTGACTGAACATGTGCTGAGAGGGTTTACTCCAACTCCAGTTAATACTCTGCGTGAGATGGGAAACAAAAATTATAATTACAGAAAGTAAAAGGATAGCCGAATAATATTCAATACTAAAAAGGGCCACGCAAGTACGCAATTTCACAAAACTACTGTGCAACTTATTTGGGGATATGGGTTATTGTCTGTTTGGCAGATCCACTTGTGCTCAAGTTTTTATTTCCTGGCTGCTGAATATCCCCATTATGTTCTTTCCTGATTGTCCATTTATAAAGTGCAGAAGTCTCTCTTGCAGCAAAACTCATGATGCTGCCACCACCATATTTTAATAAGCTAGCAAACTCTTTTATTAAGGTCACCAAAAACAAACTGTTTTAAAAGGTCTATTTTCACCTCTTCTACCACTAGAAACTAGAAATTGTTGAACTTAATTAAAGATATCTAATAACTGTCATTCTGTGATTTTGGACAGCAGCCTTTTTATACGTTTCAACTTAAATTGAGGAAAGTCAATCGAACCACTGGGCTTTTAAAAAATTTACAAGTTTCCAGGGAAACCACAGTCTGGCTAATCAATAAGCCCCGCCCCATCCACACAGGTTAACCAAGCTAACAGCTAACATTATGTACTTACCACATGAAAAATGAATGTTAGGTTACGTAAAACTTAAAGCTGTTGTGTGACACCATCACATTACAGCGAAGACTTGTAGGCAATATCTTACGAGCATTTATAGCTCATGTATTGCGCTCATATTATTTCTTTGGCAAAGTAAACTCACCTAGAAACGTCGTCGTATTTGGCTGAAAACACATAGCCATCGTAGACACAAAGTGAGTGGCTTCGTGTCGCACAAACGGTCCGAGATAAAAATCTGTACATGTTTGTTTCTCGCAATGTCCTTCCACGCTCCTTACCTTCTCCTCCGTAGCTACACAATAACGCTCCCCCTATGAACGTAGTAATAACAATAGTTCCGCTTGGAGAACGGGTTGTTCTGTAAAGGTTTAGCACGGGTTTTCGTGGTAAAACTTATAAATTCCAATATTAGACCCTCAATATTATTTATTTCTTGATATTTCTGCTCAATTTACGATTCAAAGTGCAATCTTTGTTTTCGTAGCTACTTTTAAACAGAACGCCACTTACTGTAGCTGTCAGTTGTAATCTCGCGATCTCTGAATCGGAACGTGACTCAAAATGGCGATAGAACATAGCGCTAATTCATGAGCGGATGTCCCAGCTTGCAGTCTGTGATCAAGTCAGCCGTTAACAACCAGTGATGGATAATACCAGAGAAGAAATAGCTTCGCGCCATTGTCATTTTTATAAATTTTGATATCGTTTGTTTGTTTAAAATCCCGAGTGAACTCGAACGGGAAAGGAAAACTTCACAGGTAATAATGTCAACGGTAGCTACGCTATTAGCATGGGAGCTAACAGGCATATTTTAAGCGCAAGTATTAGTTAATTTAAAAGTCGCCATGAGCTCTAAAGCTAGGACGATTCGTTTTCTTGTGATAAAATTGAAGGACTTTATTGCATGCTTATGTTTTGGCGGAACTTGTGTGTTACTACTTGTTCCGTCAGAGTGCCTGACCCGCTCAATATGAAGCGCACTAGTGTTTACATATACTAGTAAATTTAATATAACCACCAAGGGAAAAATTGCTTTTATTTTCATCTTATGTTATCTCTTGCTAAATAACATTTAAAGTCGCAATTGAGTGTTTGTTGCTTTGACAGTTAAACGACTGGTGAAATCGTGTTAAATTATTTCTTCCTTGCAGGAATTAAAGTGTCATCCAGCTTTGAAATAGCGCGGATATCTTATGGAAATATGTGCTTTTTTTGTTCTTTGAATAAGGCCTTCTTAATTTTCTTTATTTGGACACCCTGCAAGGTTGCATGTGTAGCACTGATTTACTTTTATAGCTGCACTGTACAAACACAATCCGAATAATTCAGTTAAAAAAAATATGTTTATAACAAATAAAATATATATTTTTATGAAGTATTTATTTTTCTGTTTTATTTTGCCACTCGTAATTGACAATCAACAAGTGGATTTCATAAATTACAATACCATTAAAAAGTATTTCAGTTAATCAATTAAAACTTGCATATATGTATTACACAAAGTGGAAAAAACCCAAAATTCAGAACATTTGATAGTTACATAAGAGCAAAAAAAGACCTAAATATGGAAATGTTACATTGTGATTTGTGCTTTTTCTCTGCTAGAAGTCATAGCCATCTAGATCAGCAGAAATAGATATTTTATATATAATGCTTTGTGTGATATGAGTGTATAAATATTAGTTTCACATTTTGAATTCAATTACTGACATAAAGGATATTCTGATTCATTGAAACATATTAAACCAGATTGTTGTTTAGATTGATTCTGCATCAGTTTGTCTCTCTGCACATTTGTACTGCCTTTCATACCTTATCCATTGCCAGTTTGTGTTTTCTTTCTTCAGTTTCATTTCTTTCTTTCATTCTCATGTACCTAAGCGGCTGAATTTCAGTTTAATGTTCTTTGTAGTTAAGTATGTTCATAAATTATGGAGAAAATGTATTCATATAGATGCTAAAACCTTACATATATACTATATTAAAATGTATATTTTCTGAAAATGCACTTTACTTTCTTCCATCCATTTTGGGCTGGTAGTCTAGTGAAATTAATACCCTTAATTAAACTATAATAACTAAATACTTGCTGCTAGTAGATATTGAGTTGCATATCCACATTTCCTTTCAATAGACAATGGGTAAAGATAGTGGAATTGTCGAAGCAGGTGTAAAACTTGCTCCAGGTGTGTAAGAACTGACACTTGATCACTGTACAACACTCCATTTCGGATGACAAAAAACAAATAAAATATACAAAATGGCGAAGGGACAGAATTACCTCCACTGCTTTACATCATTGTGGTTGTCTCAAAGTTTCATTGTGCATTTTAATGGTGTGTTGATGAAAAGGAAACAGTTT
>CAEFZX010012406.1:0-42088 GCA_903066825.1 Alfaro cultratus | reverse complement strand
ACTCAAGTAAAAATATTAATGTGGTACTTTTACTTTTACTAGAGTACATTTTTGTCTGTGTATTTGTACTTTTACTTTAGTAAATTTTTTGAGTACTTTATACAACACTGCCAATTTCAATGAACAACTTAAACACTAACTCAAGACAAACACATTCAGGGTCACCTAGTAGCATGTAGGTGGTGAGATGTTTGATCATCCTCACCCCTGGTCCCTGTGCCTATTTCCAAATGTTGCGTGTAGACATTTAGGATTTTGGGTGAGGACTAAGGGGGTGAACTGGTTTTGCCTACTGACTGGAGAAAGGGTTGATGTGCCGGGCACTGCCCCATCTTGCATTTTAAATGCACTATTTAACAACACGCATCAACACCACATAGTTGGTGGAGTTATCGATTTGAAATTTGGGGTTGGGGCCTGGAGGATGAATGGACTATCTGTTCTGGGCTCAGAATGGGCTTCAGGTCTTTGGGGACGTTTGTCTTTCCAGGTTTTGAGGGGTCGTTTGATTTTGGGATTTCGGCTCCAGGTTTCATTAACAGGCCCCTTTGGAGCTTTGAGTTCTGGAAGGTTGTCAAATGGTGGTGTGTATCTGTAGTTGTCAGCGGTGTGTGGCTGACAACTAGACGGGGAGTGTGGTTTTGCTATGGCGGCGAGGCTGCTTTGGTGTGTTGCACTGGCCTTCTATTTCTATACAGGAGGCCCACAACTTTCCTTAAGAAAGTTTTGTCTGTCCTTCCGTCTAATCAGTTTAAAATTATAAACTCATCCTGCTTATTGGCTATTTTGCATCAACATTTAAGATGCAGGATAGTCCTGCATCTTAAATGCATCATTTAAGATGCATTTAAATGATGCATCTTAAATGCACATCAAGCCACATCAAGCACATTTATGCAAATTTATGAAGGGGTCAGCAAAACTGCTGGGATTAGTCACTCATTAATCAATTTTTTGACACTTTCACATCTGTTTTGGGTTTTTCGACAAATGGTCCTAAAGTTACGATCAGCTGATGAACAAAAAGTATAGCAACTAGACTGTTTTTCAACTTGCGCTTGTTTCTTATTTTTTGCATTTTAATCTTCAACTTACAAGCTGGCAATGATTTTTCCTTCTTCTCAAAATTTTCATCAGGAATGTCTATCAAAATTCTGGGGCTGTTAAAGAAAAGAATAAATAATCCAAAGGGCTGTGGACACTTTTGCTGGGTTCTGAATTTGAACAATGACGAATCTATATTTTTTACCTTATGGTTTAAGGCAAACTATTAATAATTTCATTTTGAAAACATCAAAGACCATCTCCCAACATAACCAACATAGAAATGTAGGATCACACTAAAGTGGACTCAGCATCTCACAGCACTTCATCCTCTACTAGAGCGTACATCAAGAAGGACATTCAAACTATCACTTTGGAGAGACATAAGTCAAGTCTGTTTTTCCAAAGCTCCAAGTCCATGAGTCACTCGAATTAAAAAGACATTCAGGCCTGTGGCAAAGCTGCATTACTCGGTCCAGTAGTAACCTACTGTTTTTTTTTTGTGTGTGTGTCAAGGGCGATTTGAAGGCCTGCAGCTCTTTGAGCTTATATTTTAATGAAGGGGAACAGGTCAGCTCACTGTTTGAATGGGGAAGCCTCGGTTAGGTTTACTGAGCGGAGGTAATGTCGCTTGCACGGTCACTGCATACTGGCATCTGTTACTGAATAAGTTATTTTCAGCAAAATGGCAATTCTGTTGCAAAAATCTAGCTGTCATTTCAGTCCAACAGATGCACAGTGCTGTTTGGCATGCTGTCCCCACCACAAGAATCCTTTTTATGGATCTGTCTTCAGCCAGCTACAGTATTTCAGAACAAAGCAGCACCGTGTAATAAAGCCATTGTTTATTCCTCTGCAAAGGGTCTCAGCTGAGGTGTACTCCCCGCCTGGTAATTAGAGACTGAGGCACGTTAGTTTCAATCTTCATCTCCAGGGAGACAGTTGCCATCCATTCCCAGTTAGAGCAACATAAATCGGCCTCCTCGTATAACTACCACATTAATAGTACATCTCACAAAATTGGTATATTGCCAAAAAAAATGCAGTCTTCCCCATGACTGACTGCTGGCTTGACAGATGTCCAGAAGACGGTCGTCAACACCCTTCACAAGGAGGGTAATCCATGAAAGGCAATTGCTGAAGAAGCTGTTTGTTCACAGAGTTCTGTATGCAAGTTTTTTAGCAAAAAGTAAGAGTTGGCGAAAGAAGTGTGGTCAGAAAAGGTGCGCAAGCAAGAGGGAAAACTGCAACCTTTAGAGGACTGTCTCTCAAATTCATTCCAGAAGACAAACCATAGTCAGACGATTACTAGACACAGGCTGCAAATGTCGCATCCCACTTGTCAAGCCACTCCTGAACCAGAGACAACATCGGAGGGCTGAGCAGAAAAGGCACTGCACTGCTGTGCAAGATCCAATGTCCTGTTTTCAGGATAAAGTAAATTCTGCATTTCATTTGAAAAATCGAGGTCCCTGGCTCTGGAGGAAGAGTGGAGAGACATAGAATCCATGTTGCCTGAAGACCAGAGTGAAGCTTCCACAGTCAGTGATGGTCTGGGGTGCCATGTCATCTGCTGGTGTTGGTCCACTGTGTTTTCTAAAGTCCACAATCGATAGAGCTGTCTACCAGCAAATTCTAGAGCACTTCCCTCTGCTGATGAGCTGTATGGAGACTCTACTTTTATTTTCCAGCAGGTGTCCACACTACTAAAGGTCCCAAAAACCAGTTCACTGACTATGGTGTTACTATTCATGATTGGCCAACAAAATCCCATGGATTGAACCCCATAGAAAATCTATGGATTGTTGGCAAACCTTGATAACAGCGACTGGTCCATAACGTTTTTACATGAACTCTTTACCTCCTTCCATTTTGGTTGTTTTTACTGCAAACACAGCTTTTAAACAGAGAACATTAACAGCTTACTATTTTATCAAAATCCATGTCGATCGAGCTTTCTGTCATGACTGATTTGCAAGCAGCCTGACTGCACCAAAGAGCCAAGCTGCCTTTGCTTACTTATGATTTAGAAGAGTTTTGTTTTTGGTTGAATCATCTGAGGACCGGTGCTAAAATAAACAAAACTCTATACATTAACTTTAGGGTATTAAAAAAATCCTCTTTACAGAATTATAATCATTTTCATTCTTTGTTCCTCCTCTGATTGCAAACGGAGACAGATGATTGATGAGGTTTACAAATGAGGCGGCCAAAATCACTCAGCGCAGATGTAATTCATTCGGAGTAAACTTGGGCTTTCTAATAAAAATATTTGGAGAAAAAGATGAAATCTTGATATGTATAACACAAGAACTACTCCTAATGTGTGGCTTAGAAGATTTCATAACAAAA
Source organism: Alfaro cultratus (assembly GCA_903066825.1). Classification (NCBI taxonomy): domain Eukaryota; kingdom Metazoa; phylum Chordata; class Actinopteri; order Cyprinodontiformes; family Poeciliidae; genus Alfaro; species Alfaro cultratus. The sequence continues at coordinate 38,692 of CAEFZX010012406.1, read as the reverse complement.
TTATGGTTTTTTGAATATGGTGTATTTGTTCTTTCCATAAATCTCACGCCATCTAGGAGGAGCAGTGCCAGCATACGAAGTTAAATTGTTCGTCTCGCGTCATGAAAGTCTAGCAAACGTTGGACATAGATGTCATCTACTATCTGACTGCATATTGGACATCAAAGCCAAGTGCCTTGGATGGCCTGTGTAAGCCAACTCTGAAAGCTGAGCTCATGACTCTCTGACAAGTTAAAATGTACAGCATGCAGCTTCAAACAGGGAAACAACTACACCCTGAACAGGTAGGACATGGGAGATTATAGAGAAGTATGGGTTTTGCATGGCCCTGTTGTCTGACTTGAACCAATGAGACCTAAGGGTCAGTTTCACAAACACTCTGTTCACGTTTATCGCCTTTACTCTGCTGAGTGTTTCCGTCCATCTGTGTCTCTTTTCCTGCTCTACATTTCCCACCATTGCTATTTGAACCAGTCGCGATCAGCGTTTTGCCATAACTTCCGACATCTGTACAACATGAGGGCTTCATTATTTGTTTTCGCTCCTCTTTAAAGCTAATCTCTGCTGCTTCTTCCAATTCCCTGACCCTCTTCTCCCTTCCCCAGCTCTCTTGCGGTGACTTTGGCCTGTGTCTTATGGGAAATGTCTGCGGGGGCCCCAGCTTTCAGGGAGGCGACTGATATACTAAGAGTGCTGGGTGACGGACCTATTTTGGGAACTTGTAAATATGAGAACTTCCTTTCCTGTCGTATATCTGATCCCCAAGAGGATTATCTACAACAAGGAGCAATGTGCAGCAGCAAAAACAAAAGCATGCTATCAATTTTGTTACAGCTTCCTTTTCTCACCCAATATGGGAAACAGTTCTGGACCAAATCTGGACCTTTGTTGATTTAACAGAACTGGTCCATAACGTTTTTATGGGTTTGACCCAGCATAGAGATTGGTTAAACTTACAAAACAAATAAAAGAACTGGAAAGTATGGAAAAGGATAAGAAATAACCTCTCTGACGAGCAAAGGTCAGACTTCATTTCACATTTCTACATTTTTATCTGAAAACTATGAAATTTTGCATGTGTTAAAAATTTTAAGGCATGACATCAAAATAAAAATGAATGCACCTTCAGATAATTATCATTGCTACAAATGTTATTTTTGCAGTGGCAGTAGCAGTGGAAACAGTTACTGATTTTCAGTTTTGTCTCAATTTCGTGTATTAACACTATGTTACAATGACACTGCAGGCTTTTTACTCTGGGTTACAGTAAGCTGCCCCATGCCTAATGCATCTTTTATGTACTATGTGAAATATTACCTGGCATTACAGCACAATTTTATAGTCATACCATGTATTTTTTTCACCCTGTGAAATGATTCAGATATTAAAGCAAATACTGTGCAAGAATAGAGATATTTAAACACAAACTTATGTATACACCTACCTGTACTGTAAATAAATCTACAGTACAGGTAGATTTTTTTGATTTTTTTTTCATCTGGACATATGGCACCTGAATGGCGGTGTTATGAACATGGGTCATGAAAAATTTAATCTGTCTGTCCAGTTATCAGCACTTTCAGGATTAAGTTAATTTTGATCAATATCCATGTGTCTTATTTATACCCTCTCTAAAACAAGTGTTTAAACCCTGAAATTGTCACAAAAAATATGATGGAGGTAAATATTTGAGTTCCTTTCTTTAACTCAGAGAGACAAATTATTCTCAGACAGCCATAGCATTTTCCTTTTCATAATAGGTTGCACATATAAAAAACATCTGAACTGTAATCAGAAGACTCCAGATGAATTTCTGCAAGCAGCGCTTCCCTCGCCCCATCCTGTGTGTGACCTCACAGCTCAGAAACAAGGGCCAAACTTTGCTAACACAAAGCCAAACATACGGTGGATGAACATCTCCTCTGAGAACTTTTAATACACCGACCAGCCCTCAAATGCTGGGTGAGCAAAGAGGACACAATCACGTGAGAGGTGACGCCTCAGAGTAAACACGTCCTCCTAATGCTGCATTCTGCACATCTGAAGGTTTACATTTGAACAATGGGTGTTTAAATGAAAATGATGCTTCATGACCTCATGCAGAAGAAGAAATGGTAAAAGAAGCTGCTCATCTTGGCAACAATACCCAGTGAACTCATTTATTTACTGTGCTTGCCCAGTCAGCTCCTGAAGTAAAGAGCCCTCTTGTGGCCATCTCTTATATTGTGTTTCGGCGGCGCCATCTATAGGACATCTATGGAACACCATAAAAATGTATTGGAGTCATCGGTCCGTCCCAGGATGATTCAATGTAATGTTTAGCCGTCTTATTTCAAAAAAATCTAAACAGATCACTGAGCTTACTTTGAGCTTAAAAAGAATACAGTAGATAAACATAAATTTATTCTAAGATATTATATCATTTTGTTGTCATAAGTCAGTGAAAATCACAAAGCACTGATACAAAAGAATTCTACAATTAAGGCTTTTTCTTAAAACCACAAAAAAAAAATTCTTACATTGTAACTTTAAAATATAAAAGGCACCAACAACAGTAGAGGCCAAAAAACACAGGAAAGGGGGAGAAACAGATAATAAAGGAAACTCCCAAAGTCTTGAAAAAATACAGCTCTAGTTTGTTTTATTTTCTAGTGGATTATTTTGGTTCTTGACCAGTGACTTCCTTGTCTGTTCTCATATGCATTTGGTCTTTTTCTCATCAGTCTACGGGGTCTGGGAAAGTTTTGACATGGCCTCTGTATCCCACTCACAGCAATTCCTCTCTGCCTTGAGGCCAAAATAACAAAGTTAAAGAAAGGATAGATTAAGGTTACTGCAATACAAATGGTTAATGCGAATCTATATTACACCAACCAATTTAAATCTGTACAATCCTAATATACCAGACAAATGCACAAAATGTTTAGAAGAAAAAGGGACTTGGTTTCATTGTATTTGGGAATGCAGAGAAATTCAAAAAATTTGGAAAGCAATAATCAAAATTATGGAACATCTTGTCTCAAAGGATGTTGCACTAGATCAGGTTTTTCTAATTTTAGGCTTTTATCCAAAAAAAAAATAAAAAATTTTGACTTCATAATTTGACACATTGAAATTAGGCTCTGTCTCTTTAAGAAGCTGTCACTCCTCCTTCAGAGTGTCATCACAACAAGGTCATGATCCCATTTACAACCATTTTTGCAGACTGTATGATGTATGATGAGCTCAGCAGACTCGTGCTAAGTGCTGCTGCCACTAGCCTGGAGGAGCTGATTGGGGAAGTTGTGGGGGAGGTTTGCTCTGTGAGCTTGGACTGGAAACTGCAGCTCCAATGAGGAGCTTTGTAGAAAAATCCAGTAAGTGAGAACAAATGTGTAGGCATCCCTGAATGGTTGCCATGGAGATTAAAGGATTTCTCATACATGAACGGAAGAATCAAAGCAACACTCCAGACATGTTTTAGATGAGGGAAAAGCATTAGAACATACAAATCTAAAATAAAAAAAAGACCATACAAGATACCCCTTTTAAAATGAAAGCCTCAGTAAAGCACAGAGCGAAGTTCAATATGTGACAAAATCGTATCCCTGATCCAGTCTGACTGCGCTTAGGTTATCTTACAAAGAAGAAACAGCAAAGATCTCAGTCTGCAGATGTCAATCAAAAAACATCCCAACAAAATTGACCAAAGTTTATGGAATTAAAATTTTAAAATTTAACTTCAATATGAATTGAATTTCTTAAGTCAATTCATATTTTTATATAGTGCATCAATAAAGATTACATTTAATTTCATTTATTTAATTACATAATTTGATTTCAGCTTGTAAATTTCACTATTTAAATGCTTGCAGTGAAAGGACATTGCTATTTTTAAAACAGAGGAAGAAAGGTAAATAATGCACATTACCATCTGCGATGCCAGCAGGTTTCTTTAGTTTGTTGGAAAAGGGGAGTTTGTAGGAGCCAGCTGGAAACTTATAACTCGAAGACTCACAGCTTCCCATCGTGTGTCCTCTGGAAAAATGTTTTGCTCCTAGTGTCAGCGCTTTCTGTCTTCTGACGCCTGGTCTTCTAAAACACTGTTTGGTTTTCTATTTGTTTCTAAGACTAATCCCGCCTGAAATTTGAAGGTGTGTAAACAGAGGTACGTGTCCATGGCTATTTGCCGTTTGTCCAATGAAATCCCACCTGAGAGGGGACAGATGTTGACACGTGTGTGTGTGTGTGTGTGTATTTGTGTGGTTGATAAACACAGAGGACCGTTAAGCTTTAACAGGCCAACAATACAGCTTCTAAGAAGAAACATTAGTGGGCGCGAATAATAACAACCCTGTCCTTGAGAATTGAGTGGGATTTAGAAACTGTGATGTTTGGAGAGGAAAATTACCTGCATGGGACGGACGGACGGACGGACGGACGACGGACGGACGGACGGACGGACGTATCATTGTTTAGGGATGCTTTTCTGCAGCAGAACCTTGATAAAGCTGAATCAGAACTGAACCCTTCAACATGACAACAACCCAAAACATAGCAGTAGGACTGACTGAGAATTAAGAATGAAAAATGTTCTGGTTCAAGTAAAATCCCAGATCTTAATCTTACTGAGATTATGCGAGGTGATCTAAGACACGACGTGCATGCAAAGCAGAAACCCTTTAAAAAAGTTAAACTTACTGTAAACAACTTTGTTTTTCAAATGCAAGTAAAGCAAGATTTGACATCAGTATGTGAATACTTCTTAGCAAAGAAGTGAATATTAAATGAGATGACTGTTGATATCAGTTCCCAAATAAATGTAATTTTATGCATGTCACATCACATATAGTCTTTGAAGAGGGATTTGGCCTTATTGTAAGGAAGGCAAGCCAATCATTGTTTTTAGTAAATATGGATTGAATCAAGTGATGACATTTCCCTGAAGCAGCATGTTCATTGGAGGTCCTCTATCAGCGCTGTTACTTATTAACAAAAAGGGCAATGTTTGAGTTTACTTCAGCAGTTTGTTTTAGCTGAAATTGCTGGGTTTTCATTATTGAACATTGGCCTAAATGTAAAATAGAATTAACATAGAAAAAAATGGCTTGTGCCATTGAATATAGGTTCATTTGTAAATCTCCTGCTTCAATTCATGTCTGTTTGTGATTGGCGTCTGTTGATTTTGGCAGCCGCACGCCGGTTGTTTCAAAACCTCTTTGGTGTCCTAATCTGGCTTTGAAACTTTGATCAAGTCTTTGTTTGAGATCACTTGAAGCCAAGAAGCAAATAAATAAATGCAGCTTACGCATTTCCCTTGTGTCGACATTTTCTTTTAAGCAAGCAAAAGGTTTTTTAACATTATTTTTAGGCTTTCTATCTTCTTAATGTAGACCACACAACATACAGAGTGCTCTCCAGGAGATGGCGCTCACATATAATGTACTTGGGGAAAAGAAGGTGAACAGACTTCAATGCTGTAAATGGGGCCCCTCTGGAACATACTAGAAAAAGGTTTGACATCTCTACTGAGACGCACATTGTTTGAGTAAGATGACCAAAAAATTTACTTTTGTTTCTGCTGTCAGATTTTAATAAATCAATTGAGAACAGATGCATGGAAGATGAAGGAGTGCACTGTAAAATACTATGTGCATCCTAAATAGGGATTAGAACATCTCTGCTAATATTTTAATCATTTTATCACTAAAATTGCTTCAGGATGATAAATCCTGATTAACGGATGGCTCTGATGATTCACGTTATACTGAACATGTGATCCTCAGTGATTCACGACTGGCTCATCCAGCAAAAATGAAGTAAAAACTGGCATCACCACATCAGACTTCATAATAGTTGCGTTGACACAAACGGTCATTTTTAAAACAGGCAAACGCCACATGTACTGAGAAAACTGCCGACCGCACATAACCTGAACATTTTTGAAAAAGATAAAGACAGCAGATTGTAAAACTAGACGAAACGCTGTCATGAACATGACACATGTTTCCTTTTAAACTGTTTTCTGCTTTTTGGCTTGTAACTCTGATCACCTTTTTAAGAGACAAATACATTTTGCGCAACTATGTGTCAAAGATGTGCAACAGTAAACTCTTTTTGTGTCCCGTGACGTTCAGCGTTAAGTCATCTACTGACTAGGAATCAAATGTCTATCAGACACAACAAAGAAGAATATAAGTTAAAAGTTGAATTCAGAAATTCAAAAGTAGGACAGAGCAAGTATGCACATACTTTGAATAATTATGGCGTACGGCTAATGACAATCTACATTTTATATCTTCACAAAATAAAAATTTTACATAATACAAAATACAAATATATTCCTGGTCTTGTAAAAAAAAGAAAAAGAAAAAAAAAAAGTTTGTATGTGTTAAACTCCATTTTTGGTTTCCATGAGCTGTAAGCAATAATTATTCAAATAAATTGACATAATGCTCTGCATGTAATACATCTACACATGAGTTCAACTTTTTAAGTTGTATTACTAGTAGAAACAAATGAACTATTTGTATGTGAGGTGCAGCTGTATTTTCCCATTGCTCCAGCATAAAAATGAATACTTGTTACGAGTTGTTTATAGGGAGAAAAAACACCTAAAGTAATGCTCCAAGAGAAACAAGGGCATCATCTCATTTAAGTCATGAGGATTTCCGCAGCTTATGAACCATTCTTTGTTAGGGTTTCAGAGATGGAGGTCCCGTGCTTTTGCTTAAGGCTTTTCTCAGGCATGATTTATGCTGTAGTGCCTCCATATTCACCAGAACACAAGACATAGCAGTCTTCTCTTTTTTTATTCCTGTCATTAATCGCTCTGAATTTTAGTCATCTATAGAATGTCTCTGTATGAAGTTGGGCAGTGGTTTACTTTCTTTCTTTCTTTTCGGTTTCTAGGTCAAGACCAGTGAGTAAGTTGGTATAACCGGTCTTGGCGCTCATGAAAAGTTGTCTGTGAGCCAGAAAAAAAAAACCTCATATGCATCTGAGTTGTTGAAGGAATCAAATACATCTGTCAACAGCTTTGTTATTTATGTCTCCACATATGTTTACCCCATTGGGATGACATCATGTGGTCAAAGTTCAGTTGCTATAAGAAGACAGGATGCCACACATTCTTAGAATACGCCATACAGGATCTGACCTCTGCTTGTGGACACAACAGCGCGGCTGCAGCGAGTGGAAAATTACAGGCTCTGTTCAGACTGTGAGAAGTGAAGGAAGCTCTTAAAGGGTTCAGATGTTTGGGGGTTTTTTTGTCTTTTTCCTCCCTGCTGTTGCTTGAAAATATGATTTTTTTAAGATTGAAATGTGTTTAAGATTCTTAGTATTACGATTCCTTTTTAGATTTGCAGTGAAGTCATTATTAGTATTTCCTTCCTTTGGGTTTTTTTCTTATTTTGTCACATTTAACTATTTCAGATCAGAGAAAAAATTGTAACCTTAGAAAAAATCTGAATCATTAATTATCAATGCTTAATTGACAATCATTAATTGTCAATGCTTTGACTGTATTATCATCAATCATTAATTACAGAACAAAAACAAACTGCCCAAATCAACCTAATTAAATGCAGTGAGTAATTTATTCCACTGTTGGAGAGTTTTAGTCCACTTGTCTGCAGGATTGTTTTAATGTAGCTACCTTTGACGGCCAGCAACAGTAGCATCTCAGTCACATTTAATCTTGAAGATTTACTGGGTCACTGCGAACCCTTCTTTTGTGCCGTTCATGGATGGATTGCCAATGTGCTTGAATCATTCTGCTGCTCCAAGCCAAGTGTGATGGAGCTTAAGTTCCTAAGCTGATGTCAAGATACCCTCTTTCTGGGCTTTTGGTGGTTCAATGAGTTGTGGCATGTCCTCTTAGAGTAGCAAAGACCATCAGACTACTTTTCTGTGTGAGTATTATGGTTTTCTGTAAAGTTGTGTTTGCTTTACGCTAGTGCAACAGGACGCGCACCTTCCAAAACCTTCAGGATCAGCCCCATGGCTTGCTTTTGGCAGTTTTGAGATTGGCCTTTGTGTTTTCTGATGCCGCCTGTGGTCTTTGCCTTTAAACTTTCACGTAGAGCCAGGTTGGCCTGGAAAGCTTTTAAAAAATTACAATTTCCTTAAAAAAACTGAATTTGTTATCTTTACTTGATCACAAAATGTGAAGATTTGTTGCAGTTCAGTTTAACAAAGGTTCAAATATTGTTTTTTAGTGCACAAGTAAAATACCTTTTTACAACGAGGCATGAGAAATGAGACTTATCAGGCCTCACCATCACAAACAACGGCTGATCTGATAGGAACCGTGCTCAGCCTTAGAGCGGACATATTTTTTCTGGCACCATTGTCTCACATTCCAGACCAGAGTGCTAAAGGAAGGTGAGCCCAGCTAGAAAGGAACGGGTCACTTCACTGCTGCCACATGTAATCTCTCAACATTCCTGAAACTAATCTTTGGTTATCGTCCCACAGATCTGCCCTCATTGCTGCTCCTGTCACACAACTGCAGCTTGTCCAACTTCTTGAAGCAGGGCTCAGAATATTATCAATCCAAGCAGCTCTTTGTTAAAGTCACAACGTCTGTAGTTCTCTTCTGCCAAAGCTCTGTGAATGGGATTTTGCAGCTGTGGTATGTTTTAATTGACAGCTCGGGGTTTTGAAGCAGTTCCAAAGGATGGTTTGGAAATGTGGGGCGACAGGAAGTAGCTGTTAATCTGAAGATGATAACAGACCATCTCAGAGTTTTAGAGGCGTCTTTGGCTCTGGATGTCGCAGAGGCCTTCCCCCGTCACTGGCACAATCCTCTTACAGATTTACTCCCCGTGCGTACTCCTGTATGACATCAATCTGGGGATTAAACCTTCCCACTCAGGATGTGTGTTAAGCTTAATCCAGTTTGAAGGTAATAATGTAGCGCAGAGGTGTAATTACCAAGTGTGTCTCTCAGCAAAGTCACACAGAAAAAGTCAGAATGTTATTCTAATATTACAACCAAAAAGATCTCAATAAGAATGTTGAGAAAGTCACGTGCATGCCGAGACAAATTTATCAACACCCTTTTCTTTTTTTTCACTTTTTATTACAGTAGAAATATAAGTTTACTGTATTTTGGGGGGATTTTATGCAACAGACTTATACAACGTAGCAAATGACTGTGGAGTAGAAGCAATATGATACTTGGTAGCAAAATACATCAGAAGTTTAAAGCAGAGTTGGGTTATGAAGCTACATCGTAAGCTATCAACATCTCAATATGTCATCCAAAACGGGAAAACTTATGACACAACATCAACCCTTCCGAGACACTTAAACTCACCGGACAGACATGGAGAGCATTAATCAGAGAAGCAGCCAAAAGGACATTTGCAAGTTTAGAGGAGCTGCAGAGTTGAGCTCAGGTAGGATGATCTGTCAAAAGGACAGCTATTAATCATGCCCTCCACAAATACAACTTTTAAGAAAGAGTGGAGACTGGGAAATTGACCAACCACCAGCAAAAAGTGGGTCTACTTCTGCCTACTATGCTCTTCAGATTTTTATATGCAAATATTTTTGAAATGACTTGGTATTCATTTTTAATTTAAACACAAGCATTTTTGTCATAAAATGTCAAATGACTCCTTTTTTTATTCTGAGCATTACCATTTTCACACAGTTTTTGTTCCCATCCCCATAAGAAAAGAAAATTTTAAAATAGCCATATCTTTTTTTCACCTGACTGAGATGTGTTGACAGATGAAAATAGCAGGAAGACTAAAGATGGCCGATTAACCAAACACAACAAGGAAATAAACAGCACTGACTGTAAATGAAGCTCTTCATGGCCTTATAAAGACGTGTCTTTTAGGTGCAGAAACCGCAGTATCACACTAGTTTGAGAACCAGAGCTGATTTGCGTGAGCTGCATCTTGCCTCTACATGCTGCTTTGGCTGTTTACTCTAAGGCGTGGGTGTATGTTGTGGTCAGCATGGCAAAAGTTAGATCCACCCCATCATAAGGCTTATGATAAAAATATCTTTTGGGTGTTAATATGCAGAGGCTTCCAAAAATATCTACACAACTTCGGCTTTTACACATTTTGTCACATTATAGCTTTATTTGTAGAAATGGGTACATTAACTTCACATTGAACAGCCTGACATTCATTTGCCTGCAGATCTACTGGAATCAACATTTTGTACAACCACATTTCGCTTCAAATACAACCGGGCGTGTCTTCTCTATGTTTTCTTCTGCAAATTAGCTCAAACTGAATCAGATATAATAAGAAGTGAGTCATGCCACAGATAATTGACAAGGATCTAGGTCTAGGCTTTGACTGAACCATTGTAATCCACGAATACACTTTAACCGAATCCCATTTTAAAGTGTCTGTATTAGGATGCAGTGGTTTAGATCGGGGCTTTCCAAAGTGCAGCACAGGTTGATTTTGTGTGGCTCCGACTGCAATTAAAAGCAATTTGGCCGAGCAGCGCAGGTGGTGGATGCAGGTGGAGAATTTTTAATTTGGGCACTGACAAATTAAAATCTTCTTACAATAGAAAATGTTACATATGTCAAGAAGTTAGCCTTTCAAATAAGCATGTTTTTTCTATTCTTTTTAAATTTCTTAATGAAGATGACCACATCCATCCAATGTTGGTGCAGCCAAATCTGCTTTGACTTATTTTATTAAAGTTGGTAAATATGGTAACCTTTTTTTTTTTTGAAAGAGTGACCTAATGCTGGTATTATTGCAAAGAACAGACATTTCTTTCTATATGTTTTTTTTTTCAGTTGAGCCCAAACAAATTCCTTTTTTGCTTTAAAAAAATGCAAACAGGCAATTTGGTACGACTGCAAAATAATCTGACTATTTTATTTCTTTAATCAAAATATTGAATGTACAGTTCATAATCTATTTTTTTGGTGATTCTTTTACTATATTTTTTGGCTGGAGGGCTTTTGACTTGACTTGACAAAAACTTTTGTACACCACTGTTTTAAATAAAAGCTTATAACCAAACAAAAGTCCAGATCTGACTTCAAGCCTATCCGGTGAAGAGTTGGCTGTTTTGTGAACAAGAATGACCACAAATTTGAGTCTCTTGATGTGAAAAACTGGTGCAACCACTATAATTAAATTAGTTCTACAAATTATTGATTCAAGCAGCTGAATGCGCATTTTTCAGGTATTTGTTTGTCGCATATTTTGTTAACATGTCTTTCCTTTCACTGATATTAGTCTTTTACATAAAATCCAAATAAAACCCCAAGTGTGTGACAGTAATGTAACAATATATGGAAGGTTTAATTATAATACATACTTGAGCAAGGTACTGCACATACAACATTTTTCCAACATGCAACATCAGCATCTCTGTTAACAGGAGCAGTAAGACATTCAGTTGCTGTGCACAGGGAAAATCTTCACGCCGCTTCACTTTTTCCACATTTTGCTAAGCTACAACCTTATTTAATTATTCTCTTCCCACAGAATTATACACATAAACTTTATGACATGACAGCGAAGTGGGTGGAAAAAAGCTTTTGAATGCTTTGTAAAATTATTAAAAGTAGGAAACCTTCCCAAGTCAAGTCTAACTGACTGAATTCACACCGCAGGCAGACTCCATTTAGTCTGCAGAAACAAGCAGTGGAAACATGTCAATTTTGAATGTTATGGCTGAAAGGCTGTGAATACTTAACACAAAGTGTGATTTCAATTTTACTATTTTTAATACATTTCCCCCCAAAAAATCCACATTGTCATTATAGGGTATTTGTGTGAATGTTGAGGGAAGAGCTTAATTTCTTACTATTTGGAATAAGGTTTTCAAATAACTATGTGGAAAAAGTGAAGTGCTGTGAATAATTTCTGGATGCGCTCCATGTGAATTTTTGCAGTGTCATTGCTGCATATTAAATGTGTGGTTGGGTTTCTCTCTCAGTCATGGATGTCGTGTCTGACAGATAAGGTAACTATTGTGCACGAAGGATTATTTCCACTGAAACCTCATTGAATTTGAGACAGCTGCTGTTCCTGTTCTGTGAGACAGATACAGATGAGACAACAACCAAACGAACAATCTGGTAGAAGCAAACATAAAAAGGATTGGTTGTTACGCTCTTTGAAATTGTCTCGCCGACAACAGAGTCTGTCACATACACGAGAAACACTAACATCAGATCATAAAGCATCCCTAATGACTTTCACACAAACTTCTGCCAACTTCTTAAAGCAGGAAATCTAAAGACACAAAGGCAGCAGGAGGAGTGGAAGGGGGGCTGGAGGATGGAGAATCAAGGGGTGGAAGGGGGACACATATGTCACCAAAGCTACAGATTGTCTGGGGAGCTGAAAAAGTCCTTTGTCAGGGAGCATCTCGTTACAGTCGACAGCAAATGTTTCTGGTAATCTGATTATGTATTCATGTTGAAATTGATTTTCTTTTTCTTCCTCCCTCAAATTAGACTCTCAGCAAAGAGTTGTTTCGCTTAAAAGTCGTATCGTTTCTGAGGAGTGTGACAATCGTTTATTTTAAATGTCATACCACACGGCAGGTCACAGCCAAATCTTTTAGCTAATTTGTAACCCAAGCACACTGCTCTCCCTTTCACATTCACTGAGCCCCAACCTCCTCCGTAACATGTGGAGGCAGAGGACACAAGCCGGTGCTTGACTGAGCCCTGAATGCTCTTTGGTTGTCACACTTTTCCCAAACGCCTTGCAGCTGCCTCCATTGTGGCCCGCAGAAGGAGAGAGGCAGGGGGGCAAGAGGGGGCAGGAGGGTGCTTAGCTGATTTTTTGAGCCTCCTGCTGTTGCCCCGGACTCAGATGGGTTCACAGAGACGGAGTGTGGCCCAAACAATGGCTGACACCATGACATCATGCCTCTTATTTTGGCGAAATCCTCATGCAGATATATGATGGGATTCCATCGCATCAACAGGGAACAGAGGTACAAAAAGGAAGTTTTGGCCTCCTCTCTGTCTTTGTAGGCATTGAAGAAAACTCTTCGTTGTGCAACAGGTTTTACGTATAAATAAGCCTCTACATAAATTGTCGTTAGTCGTAAACACCATATGAAATAAGGAGGTTGAATTTGAAGTAGCAATGTTATATTATAATAAAATTACAAAGTGAAAAAAAATAATTCTAACCTTTCATTTTAGTAAATAAGAATGAAAAATCCGACTTGAGAAAAACATTATTAGGCATTCCACAACTAACATTTTTCAAGCGTTTTTGGGATTTGCATCTTTGTAGTTTTTATTTCCTTTGGGTACAAATGTGGTGTAACACAAAGGGCAAAAAACTGTAATTGGCAGTCACTAATGTCCTGTTTCCATAAGCTTTAAATGTAACGTGACATACAGGTCCATCCCTTTTAGCCGCCCCTTAAAATGAAAAAGACAAGATAGCATCGCATTTAAGTGATAAACTCAAGATAACATCCCATTTAAGTGATACACTTCTAAATAGTAATCCATGACTTCCTGGACTTTTGATGTATGTGACACAAATGAGAATGATCTTAGCTACTCGTAAAAATGGGGAACACAACATCTCATGTGTTTCTGTGAAGTCTTTTTTATTTTTAGCTTTCCTTGTATCTGTAATTTTACTGTTAAATGATGGGGCATGAAAGTTATGCTTTAGTGAGCGGGTCAATGGACAAGACAAGTTTGTTTCACAATAAATTTAAGATATTTTTTAAATGGAGATCTTAAAAGAAACATCTAAGTAGTATATAATCTGTAATAATAAAAGAGACACAAGAGAACATCTTCAACTGAGTACAAAAACTCACTGAGGTTTATTGAACATGTATAAAAAACTCTTTGACAGACATTTGTAAAAATAGCTGTTATAAAGAAATATATTAATTTAGTTAATAAATATGTCAGAACACGGTCAAACAGACCAATTGGTCCCCCCAGTTTTAGTAGTTTTTGGGGTTCCGTCGCAGCGCTGCAGTACACAGTACAAAAACATGAGGTATTTCAAAGTCGGTTTACCCAACACGTCGTGATCGTCAGTGATATTGAGGAAGGCAACAAACAAAACAAAAAAAAAAAGAGGAAGAAAAAAACAAAAGGAAAAAGTTTTGTAATCTAATTATAAACCTGTTCCAAAACCAAACAGGTAGATTCTATGACACACCTACTAACAGAATGAGTTACATTCATTTCTAATCATATGCCTTACTGGGCAATGGGTTTGCATTGCCTCTTTAACAAGTGAAAAGATTCGAGAGGTTTAAAAAAGCGTTCCTGAGATAACTGATAGCCCTCTCAGTTTTGTTTAAAATGATTGTGATTATCAAAAGCAGTTGCCTTCATCAAAATAAGAAATCAGTCTTTTAAAGAAAGAATACTCAGGACTTCTTCTTCTTTAGCGTCTCCCAACTGGGGATGGTTTTCACATTAAGGACGTGAAGCGTGAATACTGCCTGATGGTAGTCATTAAAGCTCGCTCTGAAATGATGAGGTCAAGCTATAAAGGATTGGCCAGCAGAGTCAAGTTAACTGGCCCAAAGCTACAGCACCCATTCTGTCTGGTGACACCAGCATCACCATAAGCGGACAAAGGGATCAGAGCCACTTCATGTGAAGCGCTCCATGCGGAGTCACTTGGTATTTTGAGTCCAAACAAAGTCTGTTTCTTTTGGTGGGACCTCTGTCAGCAGCTGGGGGAGGTCGTGATGGGACTGTGGCGGAAGGAGAGCTGGCTGGACGAAGCGTGAACGGGGATGGAGACGGGGAAGTTGAACACGGTACTGCTTTTGCTGATTGCCGGGCTCCCTGCCTCCGAGGAGCAAGTGGAGGAGGCCAGGACCTGGGACTCGAACTGGAGGAGCTGACCCATGAAGCTGAAGTTGGGGGAGATGATGCTGCGGCGCTGCTTGACGAACTCAAAGGCCTCGTCCAGCTTCACGCGGTTGGTGCGCATGAGGTAGGCGAGGCAGATGGTGGCAGAGCGCGAGATGCCGGCCTGACAATGAACGAACACGCGGCCCCCGTTGTTTCTCACCGAATCTGGATGGAGAAAAAAAATAATAAAAATAGAGAGAAGAAAATTAGAATTACAGCAAAACAGCTAAAGGTGATTACACATATGGATAAGACTACATTATTAACAGGAAACGAGGACAAAAAACGCCTTTGCAGCACTTTCAGTTTCTTTTTAAATGCGCTCATTAGCAAAGAGGAACACAGTTAATAGCTTTGCAGGGTGTGAACCAGTGGGGGTTTCTCCCAAAGGAGGCGTAATGAATGGACAAAAGAGGGGAACAGACCCCTGCTGGGGGTATTGAAGTGGCAGGAAGGCTGACAGTGAGTGAAGAGAAATTGCCCTTTGTTCAGTCAGAACAAAAAGAGCTATGAAGGGGGGGATCTATTCAAGCACAGCCAGCCCGAAACTACAAAACTAGTTTGGGGCTGCTGCTTTGCAATTCATTATAAAAAAAAAAAAAAAGGACATCCCTCTTTCTACGCCTCAAGGGTGGCAATGATGTAACCGCCATTGTGCTGGAGTAGGGAGCCAGCTGGTTGGGTTTTGGAGGGAACTTTTGACGATTTCAAATCAAGCGAATCAAGGGTAAAGAAAAGGGAGGGAACAGAGGTCGGGGCAGGCTGAGTGTTTGTTGTGCTAATAACTGAGGAACTAGTTAGCAAAACCTGCACTCACCAATAAACTCTATCGCCTCGTTGAACCAGGAGCTGATGTCGGCTTTGTGGTTGTCCTCCACCGGGATGCTTTTGTACAGAAAGGAGTCCTCGAAGTGGTTGGGACAGTTGGAGGAGACGTTGATCAGGGCGGTGATCCCGAGCATGTCCAGCATGTCTTTTCTAGAAGCGTGGTAAGCACTGCCAAGATACAGGAACGGCAGGATCTCCACAGGACCACCCTGAATTAGAACAGAGAAATAAGCAAACCATAAGTCACCTCCATAACAGTAAAGCAGGAAGTAGGAGAGTAAGGGGAATGAGACTTTCTTTAAAAAAAAAAAAAGTGCAAACCTGATCATATAGAGGTGTGTTGCAGGGACTGCAGTTTGGGTCTGCACTCTCTGGATTTCTGGCACTCAGTGATAAGCTGAGCCCTTGAGGAGGGGAAGCTTTGGTGCACATCTCTGGATACTGAGAGGAAAAACTGTCAAATCCACCTGGAAATAAAAAACCCCAAAAAACATCATTAAAATCTGAAGCTTAACACAAAGGCACATGCTTTTATTTATGAGTGACAACTGTTCATGCAGGCTATTTTCGAGCTCTGTTTACAACAAGAGCAGCTGGTATGGTGACAGCTGCACAGTAAAGCGCCTGAATGCGTTCCTAACCCGCAGCATTTTCTTACCTTGGAGAATAAACACGCTGATTCCACAGGGGCTGCGGCAGAGCGCATTCACAGCCAGCATCAGCGTCCCGTCCTTCTTAGCCTGTCCCAGGTCTGCGCTCCGTTCGTCCAGCAGCACCACGGACTGGTACTCCCCGGACAGGAGCCGGTTCCTGGTGTCCTCGTTGGGCACGATGTGCTCCAGCCCCAGCCCGCCCCTCGCCCTCCTCCGGACTATGGTGCTAAAACGCACATTGGTGGAGCCGGAGATGTGAGAGGCGTTGAAGGAGAGAAAGGAGCGGCAGTCCAGCACCAGGCAGCCCGGGACGTCGCCCTCCATTAGAGAACGGAGGGACGCGCAGTTGATGGTGGGAACTTCCATTATCACCATAGTAGTGCAGCGGGTTATGAGCGTCAAATCCAAATACATATAGGTTCAACGGCAGAAATATTCAAGCGCAAAGTTACAGAAATAAAATTCTGTTCTTTGGAGTGAGTCCTTTGTTCCGGTTAGTTTCTATGTAAAAAGAAAGAAAAAATGACGGTAAAGCTCGAAAGAAAGAAAGGAAAAAAAAAAAGTTTTAAAGTTGACTTTGGTGTTCCGATTCTTCCTTGTGTAGTTCCGGGTAGTTTAGTTCCTTATTGACCGAGTTTAAATATTTAACGTTTCAAAGTCTGGCTTCTGCCTCAGAGCCGTATGAAGCTGTTTATATATACGAGCCGAGTCCATGAATGAGAGGCCACTAACGTCAGAGCGCCGCCTCTCTGGGCGTCCCGCCAACCACGCGGACGTCATCAGGATCGTTCTAAAGTGCAGGAAGGCAGGAGGGCGCAAGAACTGGGGCTCGCGCACATGCGGGACGATTCTACATGAACGTACTGCACGTACGCGGGCACGCGAAGATTTCTCTCTCTCTTTCTCTCTCTCTCTCTCTCTCTTTCTGTCTCTCTCTCTCTCTCTCTCTCTCTCTCTCTCTCTCTCTCTCTCTCTGTGTGTCTCGTTTGTTTTTATTTTTGTGTATCTTCTCTGTGACAAATGACACGTGTATTAAGTGAATAGCAATATAATTAAGAAACATTGGATTCCAATCGAATTATGTAAATGGTGTCCTTTTCGCTTAATTTCTGGTTGTTGCTTTTGTTTTTTCCCGCACCACTGTTGAGATTATGTATCTCACATGTTCATGTTTTTTTTTGTTGGTTTTTTTTTTTGGTTTTTTATCTCATTGGGTTTTAAATCGCCTATAGTGACTAGTATTTCACTGTAATCCCAGAGAAATTATATCTCATTTTGTTGTCTGGCAACTGCCAAATAAACTGATTAGGGTTTAAATGTAACTCATTTAAGACTTTGAGTGTGTTCTTTTTAGTTAATTTTTCTACATAAAATTTGCATCGAACTTTGGCTAGTTTCTTATTATTCTTACAATTAGACTGAAGATATTTTTTATTTTTTTTCTGAATTTCAACTACTCCTGGTTTTTATGTGTTTAAGAATATTGTTTCTTTTTTTTTAAAAAAATCTTCATTTATTTATTATTTTTGATACATTTAAGTTCCCATGTATATATTAAATGTTGACAGTATAGCAAAACCAGTTGCATACTCCATATGTAGGTCTGATTATGATGTCATTTGTTTTTCTAGATTAATGATTAATTAAACAAAAATCTGAACTACAATATCAGTTTTATTATATTATATTATGTAGGTACCAATATTTATAATTAATTACATTTTAACAGAGTAAAAAAAGAAAATGAACATTCATGTTTGTTTCAGTGCATTGATAATCTAGATTATTATTTGTTTACAACATATTCTCATTTACAATATCTGTCTCAATTTATGTGTTCATTTAAATTGATGGTCTGTCAGCAAATAAAGAATTTGCCAAACTTTCCATGATGTTTAGTATTTAATTGGATTCCTATTTTGCCTCTTCAGTAGAGAGTTGACAAATAACAAGATAATAAGTAAATATCTGGCATGGGTGCCATAAAAGTTTATTCTTTGTTTTTATTAGTCTGTGGTACATAGTGTTCAATGCGGCGAGAACGAAGGCTAACCATAAAAGTTAATCACGGTATAGAAATCTGAAGTCCAGTAAATTTCCAGGTGCTGAGAAACAAAACACTGGTATACCAGGAAGCCGATGACAGATGGAGATGTCTTGACCTCTTAGTTTTGTTTTGTACGGATATATGGGGTATTTCTTTGTTTTCCCAGAGAGATGAGAGAAAACATATTTTGAATGAAAAAAATAACATGATTTCAACCAGTGTGGGAAACCCTTTTCATTTGCTGGTGTGGTTTGCTGACTCAGACTAGGCAACACTCATCTTAAAATGCAGAAGCAGGATGTTTGTTGATCTGTTGACAAGGCGGGTGTGTTGCCTTCATGTCTTCAAAACAAAAGTTTGCAAAAGAAAAAGGAAAAAGAGATTATGGTGCCGAGCAAACACCTAAATAGTACAGCTGTTTCCAACTTCGAAATTCTTTGTCTTTCAGCTAAAGCTAAATTTACCAAGCAGGCCATAATGTCAATCATACTTTACTACAACATGAAAGTGTGGAATACACACATGTGTGCTGGAATGGCCCTCTGTTTTTTCAAGCAAAAGAAAAATAGATTTGTTATGGTACAAAGGAAGAGGGGGAGCTTAGGCCCACCGAACAGAAAGTCAACCAACCACAGCCAAGTGTAAAAACTCTCTGGCAGGTTAAACCTCACGCTCTCGTGAGATGAGTCAACTGTGAGGCACATGCTACAAAGCAAGAATGTTACACACGATACAGGGAGGAGGGCCCGAGAACTACTGAAAACAGTTTGTACCCAAACATTTTGTTCTAACGGCCAACGCAAAAACCCCAGAAACAGGAAGAGTCCAGCTAAGAGAGTTATTACAGAATAGGGGTGAACATATAATACAAAAACATACTGTGTCAGTATTACATCATTTTTTCAGTGAGGTACAGAACATACGTTTTTATTAAGACAATAAGTTTACTGAACCATACACATCTCATCTGTCAGATTATTGGTCGTGTCTTGATCTTATTCTTTTATTTTTGTAAAATGTTGGAATGCAAAACAGTGCAGGAGCTTTTACTGTGTGTCTGAATACTGAAACTAGGCTCTGAAAACTGAACCTGGGTTGTCTCTTTGCTTTTGGTTCTCTTAGCTGTGGTTTGTAACCAACTAGAGACCAGAAAGGGAAGTGAAATAGCGGATGACGGAGAGGCATTTCCTGCGGTCCAGCCTAGCTGTCACTTGCTGTCATCCACTGCCTGTTTACTGTCATTGTAGCTACTGGCAACAGTTGAGACATCACTGGGAAAACACAGGGCATGTACTGCCTGCTGTTTAATAACAGACTTGTAAATTTGGGACACATATATTATTTGTTTCCTTGTTGTGGCAAAAATAAGACTTTCTGCTGAGTTTATGGATTTTTTTTTGTTATGACATATGCAATTTTCAAACACAGCGTGTCATTTCCTGGACAACAACATCGGTCACCAAACCCAGAAACCGAAATATACATTGTCCACAATACAATATTACAGAAACTCTTGCCTTAGTTTCTTAGTATCTTTGATTGTGTTTGTTTCTGCTACACTGTGAACCTTGATTTGGGTAGAACTAGCCCAAAAGCAAACTAAGCAGTTGCTTACAGTACATCCCCAAAACAAACAGGGAGCCACCAAAACTGTCATATAGACCAGGTTTATGGAATGCATTTAATTATTTTTATTTAGTTTTTTTTTTACAATTGACACTCATAACTGTTCAAAACAAACTTTGAGTGTTTCATATCTTGCCATCTATACTGGCGCAAAAAATGTATTATGCAGCTCGCAACTTGAGGAAATGCATCAGAAACAAAGTTATTTATCACAGCTGATCATGGGCGTCACAATACATATGTGTGAAGGAGATGTGTCACTTGCTTTCGTACAAAGATCTAAAAGACATTTGAAAAACATTCGTTTGGATCCAAACACATTTACAATAAAATATTACTTCCCTCTGCACTGTTTCTATTGCTTCATGAAAGAATCCATTCCACTTGGTTGGGGTTGGAATACACATACTGCTAAAAATTTTCGGGATTACAACTCACCACTCTGCATGGTCCACGAATAAGAAACACAGTAAAGCACTAGTGCAGGTTGGTGAAAACTGGACAGGTAACATCATTCCCATTAACATCTCACAATGTCTAGCTTGTGTTATGAAGTGGTAGAATTTTCTGGTTCAATTGTGCTAGTACAAGTGGTTCAGTTGCAGAAATTGATGATTAAACTACAGACATGTAAAATGTTTTTGCTGGAATGAAGTAAACAGGAGGCAGAAGTTGATATTTCTCAAAAAAAAAAAAAAAAAAAGGTAAAGTGCTCCACAAACTGTAATAAAAATGAGAACCTTGACAGTCCAGTCACTGTAAACCACATGAATGAGAACAGACACTCCATTCAGAACAAGTTTTCCTCCCTGCCACATTAAAAATACTTCTAATGCTCCTGCAATAGATTCTAATTGCTCAAAAACAAGCCTTGTGGTTGGCATGCTTTTTACTATCTTATCATCAATGCTGGCGTAATAAAAACAACTTGATCACAGCTTGAGAAACTTAAATTGTAAAGCACCAGGTCTTGCCATGTTTTTAAAGTATGTGCTAAGCATTTGAATACTAGATGTATATTGGCATCAAGGGTGTGGAATTCAGTGTCTAGCATGTGACGATGAAGTATCGTGTTTTTGTAACGATCATGCTATCTTGTTTTATATATACGGGATATTTTAGAATTAATTTGCCATCTAGGCATAAATTTCAAATGCTTCATTTGTTCCCCAGGTGGTCAGATAAGTGCCAGCCAAGATATTGAGAAAACAAGTCAGTAAATGTTTATTTGTGCCGAAGTTTAGGTTAGTGTGAAAATAGATTTAGGTCAGAAAATAACCTGTGTTTTGCAGTTGTACTGATTGTGTTGCAATGGTGTGTGAAAGATGTTTGAGCTTGCCCAAGATTGTATGGGGCCTTAAACAGAATATACTTTACGGGGGCCCTCTTCCTGTTAAGAACATCACAAATATTAACAGTATTTCAATAAAGATTTGGTGGAATCTTAGAAATGGTACCAAGCTTTAGATAAATCACTGATAGTTGGTTATTGCTGAGATGTATTTGTAAACAAACCATGCTTAAACACAAAGATGTGACACATATAATCAGATTGCAGCTATGGTAACAAAGCAATCAAAATATCAAGATTATTATTTGCACTTCTACAAACTAAATGTGCCATTTCCTTTCAATCTTAAATGTTAAACTATTTAAAACCCTTTAATTTATCTATGCTGAAAATGTTAAATCAAATGTAATGATATTTTAATTTTTAAAAAAACAAATATTACAATTCTGGATCCATGGTCTGGGTTTAAAATTTAAACATTTACAGGGGATCCCTGAAGGTCTGATATATAAAATTAATATTAATTGGATTTGGTCACTAATGGTATTTGTAATTGTCCCTCATTCACATTATGTTACAGCCTTGAATTAGTCCCCTGTCCCTTTTCTTTGTGAGTGATTTAAAAGCATTTGCATCTCTTGTCTAATTTTACAATTTCAGTTTGATGCCTCACATTTTGACTGGCTAATGTTTGCAAACGTTGCAGCAACACGTTAAAGAAATGTGAAATTTGGCAATCAGTGGGAAGAAACTATCTGTCATCAAATTATCTATCTTAGTGTTAATTACAGTTTCCACATGTGCATGCAAACCATGGGTTTAAATGTCTTTGCTAAGACCAATGAGGTACATTTACTGCAATCACAAAACTCAGAACTGAAATGGTGCAAATTTTAGTGGAATGCCATAGAAACTGTGAGAAAAAACATTGCATCCAGCCACAACAAGTGATGTCCCACTGAAACCCAAAACAGCTTGTGTGAAGAGGAACTGAAATAACCAGTTTTACCATACTGGACAGCACATTATGGGCCAACAAGTCATTACTCAACAACAACAATAATAATTCAGTTACACGTTGGACACAAATTCTCCTTTAGTTAAAGAACGGTTAAATGTTTTCACAAAGTTTAAAGACTTGTTTTCTAGCATGTGTTGTCAGTTGAAAAAGTTTTTACTTGTTTCCTTTTTTAAAGATATATGGTCATTTTCCACTGTGCCTTTGGGCACTGTTGACATTTTCCCTGCAAACATATTGTTTGCTCCGCGGTGTTCGGTGGGCATACTGACGTTAAGTTTTCCTTTTGTTTAAGTTTTATTATTATTTAGAGATTTCAAGGTTTTCTTTAAATTGCTTTATTTAATTTATATAATACTAGACATTTAAAGTACAAAACGTCGCCTGTTTGAGGTTTGTCACTATTCCCCCCAAATCCCCACAAAGTGTTTCGCTGGTTGAATAAAGGCCTATATATTATTTTGAATGAAATTTACTTTGTTTATTACTTTAAAATATAAATTGAGAAGACGCTAAAGTCATTTTCACTTATAATATACCTGTTCAAAACGCCGAAAGCGATAGGATCTGCCGAAAACCTTCTTTGAAATAGAGCTTTATTAACTTTACCAGCGTTTAATGAAGTTTGTCGAAGCAACCATAGCAACGATCACACGTCGATGACGCACGCGCGGAGGAAACAGAATCACAGCAAACCGGAAGTAGCTCTCAGCCAATCAGGTTTTGCAAAGCGTCCTAAGCTGACGTTACACCGGTTCAGATGAACAGCCGGTTTCGCGGAAGAAAACTGTGAAAATCCTGCTGTTTTTTAAATAATTGTATACTAATTTCCCCTTCAAACGCCCAAGCATCATGCCTTTCGATGTTAGGAGGTGAGTAGGGAGCTTTCGCTTGCGTGGGTGTAGTTTTGAGAGGACTGTGTTGATGTTACTTTGCACTCTGAGGATCCTTGAAAATGAATTAACTGTTGAATGCAGCACCGCACATACAGAAAAGGCCATTTCAGTTGTCCTGTTTGCGTTTGCTGGTAAAATGATTGCGACCCTATATTTTATTTTCGACTCCAAGGAGTGATGCTCAGGTATGCTTCGAGAGGTTTTCTGTTGTTTGTTCCCTGCGCATGTGCAGACTTCTTCATCCAGCTGAAAGATATGAAACCGGTTTCAATAGCCGTGGGTAATTGTAAACACAAAGTAAACAACAAAGTTGTGACATGCCTCTGTCATACTTGCTCCATAACACCAATGAGAACCATCACTTACAAATTAACACTGCATCCAGCCAATCTTGTGGTACTTGGGCAACAGATAATAGTCACACCCATTGTAAAGTGGACTCTGGAAACTGTCAACGCCACACCCTATTTAAAACACAACACAGGATATTTGCTTTTTGCCACCCTTCACAAACTCACTAAAAGATACCTTTTTCAGCTGATCTTATTTTGTTGCAGCTCACAGTCATAGTAAAAATACCAAAGACTCATTATCACAATTTATTTACACCCCTCTACCATATATTTATGGTATAATGGTATATATAAGCACCCATTCATTACCAGTTATCCAAAAGCACAATTATTGTGTAAAGTGTTCCCTTTTGTTAAACAAAAGGGTAATTGGTTAGTCAGGCCATAGTCAGGTTGTTGTAGTTGGGATATAAGTATACGT
The DNA here is from genome assembly GCA_903066825.1 of Alfaro cultratus. Classification (NCBI taxonomy): domain Eukaryota; kingdom Metazoa; phylum Chordata; class Actinopteri; order Cyprinodontiformes; family Poeciliidae; genus Alfaro; species Alfaro cultratus. The sequence continues at coordinate 14,714 of CAEFZX010012406.1, read as the reverse complement.
CTTGCAGCTTACAAATTTTTCAAAACTTATTTTTTAAAATAAGTGTAATAGGAGGTGCTATTACTCTTAGTTTAGTTTCCGTGCTACAACAAGTGTGGTTTGGTGACCATAAATGTTTTTAGGGAGTCAAAATCATTGTTACTCTGAACTGCGGTAACTCATTAAATGAACTCTGAAATGAATGGATACCATGAGAGAAAAATTTAATTTTTTCAAAACTGTAACTTTTAAAACCTTTGTATACTTTCACACTGGTACAGACTTGGTACAAATGTGTAAATTAAGTGTATACATTGACAATCTCTAGCTCATTTTAGCTCTATGACTATTTGGCAAATTGGTAATCGTCTACAGTTTATATAATTGATGACCTGTTTTCATTTTCAGCCATATCACAGTTTCGTTGTGATGAATTAATTTACTGGACATCGCTTCAGAAAAAGAACGCATTAGTCTGATGTGGGAGGAGTTTATGGGATATTGTGTTCAGTCTGAGTGTAATTCAGACCAAAAGCTTGTGTTACAACAACTGGAAATATCTCGATTGACTAATAGACTAACTGTTTCGATGTGTTGCTTGCTCCACACTAATGTGGTGTTAGTCATCAGTGTGAGGGAGTATGTGTGTTTCATTACTGTATTTTACACCACACAGGTGGGTAACTTTTATTCCCAAAAGTCCATATTGTGGTTTGTTTAACCACACAATGAGACATATGACTGATGCTATTTGAGATTTGTCTCTGACTGACCACTGGTATCCCAAGCTACAAAATAAAATATACAATTCTGCTTATCCTTTAAACAATGCTATATGTTTTATATGTGGTTTTCAAAACCGAACCCGATGAAATTTAAGAACTTAAAAGTCAAAGGCAACCTTTGACCTTTAATAGAGAGATAACCATAAACAGACTGATAACGGCTTGTACTGGTGTCAGAATAAAGGTACACATAAAAATATTCAAGGAAATTAGGTATAAGGCATGACTAATATACTTTTTCAAGTAGTCAAGAATGTCAAAAATAAGAACCCCAGAAAAGATGTAAATTACATTCATCAGTGTTTACTAAAACTGAAAATAAGATTACCAGGAAGCAGCTGTCCTCTAGTTTAATTTTATGCCTGAAATCATTATCGGATTGTTGAGAAGCACAAAGTGTCAAGAGCTCATAATCATCATCAAGGCACTTGAAGCTTGATCGCAAGAAAAACTTTTATGTTGAGGCTAATTAAGGGAAGTTGGTGCTGAATTAGTGTAAAGCGTCAGCCGACGCGTTCAACACGCTCCGACCAACAGTGCTGTTCTCACAGGGCTGATAATGTAATGCTGGCATGCTGTATAATGTGCGCTGATATGCTGCCTTCACAATCTCTTTTGTCACTTTTACCAGGGAAAGGTGAGCAATATATGAGAAGAGCTGCAATGTTTAAAGTCATGTAATACCAAAAGACCATGTCTTTTCTAAGAAATAAAGCACAATTATGTGCATCTCAGACTAAGTCATTACTGGCCTTTGAAGTGAATTAATAAAGAAGTAACTATTAAATTGCAACTTTTTTTTTACATTTTGTCCCTACTTATTAAGGCCAAATGACGGATGCAAAATGCATGATAACACTTTAAGAGAGACAATATTGTACTTCACATTTCTTTACTTCCAACTCCAGCAGGTTTTTCCCCTGTGTATTATAAGCCTGGCGGGCCACCAGGCTTTACTTGTCCCCCTACCAGGTTAGGCGTAGCTAGATGAATGACTTCCCTAGCATCCAACCACCGGGCTTTGCAAGTTTTCTGGGGGAAACCTTGTGACTAGATTTTATTTGTTCTACTTTGAAACTCATTTTAAAACATCTCGGGTAGCACTAAAGAAATTGTATTGTCTAACTTAAAATATTCCTGCAATTTATGTTTGGATTTGTAGTTAACTATCACAGCATAAAATATATGCACATTGTAAATTTTTAAAATTTGAATAGGTTTATTTAATTCTAAGCTTTTTTCCCCCCCCACGTGTTAATCTGTTAAAAAAAAAACAGGACAAAATAAAATTGTAATTTTTCTATGATCAGAAGACTTTCTAGAGAACTACCATTAAATTTAGTTGCTTCTGATTCTAAACGTTTTCTTAACAGTAACCATATTGTGTTTATTTAACACTATTAACTATAATAAATAATATGGTCTTTTTGCAGCAGCAGAAATGTTTTGCAATTAAGTTTATATATAATCTGTTTTATACATTTCTGTTTCTTTTAAATATAATATAAAACTAATATTTTTAGTTCAGTATTTATTTTTAAAATGATCTCACAGTGACATGTACTACCAACTCATGCCTAGTTGTGATGTTTAAATCCCAAATAATGGAGGGACTCAACCTGTTGATTATCTAAGGGCTTTTCCTTTAAAGTTTAATAGACTGTTAACTTGTGTCATTTGTTGACAGAAGGTATGTTTGGCTTGAGCTCAGCTGATGATGGTGTTATGTGTTTGTCAAAGTGATGATTAGATCACTGTGCCTTTAGAGCTTCAGTGAGAATGCTGGGTTTTTTTCTTCTTCTTTAAGTTTAAATAATCCTCTTATATTGACTGTGACAACTGTCTCATCCTTTGACGTATACCTTCAGCACACAGAGAGCTGAAGTCACACCGTGCAATGAGGCCATCATACTATGTGACAACCTTAAGTGTCCATTATGTGTAACTAAAGGATAGGATGAACTAGTGACTAAGAGTGACTCATTCTCAAGATGAGGTTTATTTAGTAAGACCTTTCCTTGTAAAGCGGCCTCGTGCTTTCTTTTTAGCACTTTAACCGAGTGATGCTGGTACACCGTGTCCTTACCATTGAGAAAACATGTCAGTCTCTTCATAGAGGATTCAGCCGTGACATGTTACAAAGGAAACGCAGTTGACTGTAATTCAGGAAAATGCAAACGTCAGCCAAAGGTTAGCATGAAGCCAAAGATTGCACCCACATGTAAACCACTGAGGATCTGTCACCGCAGCTTTTACATCATGGTTTAGACGTATTGGCAGTGTGGAGCTGAAGCTTACTGTAAATGTCCTTGAGTCTACAGGTAGTTTTAATTAAAATGGAGAAGAAGAATGAGTTTAGATAAATTTAACTAAAAGTTAACTGGTAATGTCAGAAGTCTGTGAAGCAGTCACTTTTATTGCAGTATGTGATGGGAAAGGTCTGATCTAATACATTACTGATTATTGATGTTAGTGTAATATTTTAGAGGAACCTTGTTCAATGTTTAAGTGTCTTTTGGTAAGGCACCTAACTGCCCAATTGCTCCCATGACCAAAAACGGGCTCAATACATGTCGAACAGAGAGATGCAGAATAGAAAATCTGGAACAATGGCAAAAATGCAAACATAACTTTAGACTTAACATATTTCCCAGTGAATAACATTAGTTGGATTTTTTAGTTTGTCCTCTTGATGTGGTTGAACAGCTGAGACAGTTTCACACCGATGTGTTGCTGAATACAAAGCGGATTCATGTTGCCTTGTGGCTGACGTATTATCAGTGACGGTTTGCTCACATTAACCATGTGAAAAATAAAACACACACACGTGTGAACTGAAACAAGTGTGAACGCACCATGGGAAGCTGGGAAATTCTCAAGGCACGACGCCTTTGATTCTTATCACTTAATGCAAAATAATAATAATAAAAGAAAAAGTCGCAAAGTAATTTAACTCTTCAAACAACATGAAAACACTTGGACAATATTATTTGGCCTTTTATTAAAAGAGCTTTAATTTAAAAAAAAACTGTATAGTGGAAAATTTTGTGCTTCAGCAAAACTGTAACTTGTTAAAACTCTGCTACAACTTCAACCCATGTGTAGTCTAAACACCCTTAGTTCAGCACCAGAACTGAACAGATGTGACTGAATTCTTCTTGAAACGGTTTATATAATTCACCTCACCACCAAAGTTAAAAGGTTGATTTAAATAAATAATAAGATGGCAGATTTCTGACGTAGTCACACTTGTCTCTTGGCCGTAAGTCCAAATCTGTCCGTTATTCAACAGATATATTAGCACGCTATCAAAACTCTCTTTATCTTTTGGAGAACACATGCAGCTTCTTGGCCGTCAACAGTGGATTTTCAAGGTTTGCAAGTTAAGTGTCACATGTGAACTCAGCACAGTTCCCTCTTTCAGAGATAAACAGGTGCGTTGTCTGACCTCTGTGTTGGCAATGTTTGCATTTAGACATTTTCCACTCCGACATTTTGCATAGCAACGATGAAATGGCATATTTTACAACAATACTGATGTGACGTTTACCTCCTTTTGTATAGTAATGGTAAAGCTCATGTAGACTCCTGAACTACTGAATAATAGAAAATTCTGTGGTTCTGTTTTTATTTTTATCCTTCAGACGGCAAGTAATCTATTTACTTTCTTTAACATTTTGAAACTTTGTTTTTGTTTAATTTTAGATTCATGATGCTGTATCTGCTAAAAGCTGTTACCTTTTAAGTGTATCTTGTTTGTAAATATATTCGGCGTGTCCACGGCGCATCGGTCCGAGGCTATTTACAGCTCACATGGAGTGTCGAGACGCTAACCCAGGTGTCCAGTGACCGGATGAGTGTGATTTTGTTTCCTCGCTCGGGTTTTAATTTAGCTCTGGGAAGATGCTTGCTAAAGATACCTACGTGTGCATGCAGATGCTGTTTGAGCGAAAGAAGATGGCCTTTACGTTTGCAGCGGCAACTCGGCAGCAGTCATTTGTCTGGTTTGTTGCGGCGCTGTCATTGCTCAGGGTCAGGCCCTTAAACTGTCCTCACTTGCAGCCATGTTTAAAAAAAAAAAAGGAAATTTATCAAAACCTCGAGTATCAACATGATGGGGCAAATTTTAAACAAAAATTTACAAAAGTTGCTAGCATTGCAACTTTTGTTGCTTGCCAATTGCAGTTGCAGAGCAACAGTGTAGGAGCTCTGTTTTCATGTGTTGGAGGGCTGGTGTTGTGTTACTGTTTGATACGTATAAGTGGAGATAACTTAAGTTATGGCACTTTCTTTGGCATCTCATTAAAAAGAGCTCATTTTATTTTTCATGGCTTGGAAATTTGTAATTTCATTGATGCCAAGTCAGAAATGAAGTAAAACCTTCAAACAGAAATGCAGACTTATCTGATCTGCTTCAGTGATCTCTCAAATGCATATTTACAAATTATTTGGAGGAATGCAATATTCGGCAAACAATATGCAAATGTCAAATAAGTGATATAAATTTGAAACCCTACAACATTCTGAGTATTCGACTTAACAGGTAAGCTAAACAGCTGCCCGACTGAAACAGAATGAGAGAAGAAAAAAGTAAACTGTTTTTCTTCTCACCCTTTCATCGTAATGTAACTAGGAGTCAGCACTGAGCAGGAAACGACAAGGTTTTGTTGAGGTTCGGAAAATCCAGAAACTTCTATTATCATCTAACCCCCTTTATTCGGAGAAAGTCAAATCCCTTTGCTTATTTGACTTTGAAACTAGTAGGATGTCCCAAGTTTTTAGTCTCGATACTGGCATGACTCATTCAAGATTGTTGCAACTGAAGTTGCAGCAGCAGGCCCTTACGATGTTGCTAAAACTCAACTATTCTAAGAAAGTCCATGATATTCTAACAACTAAAGTGACTGTTGGTTTATCTTTTGACTCTAAAGGTTTGACTCAACACGTACAACCATTGTCTTGCCCGTTGTTGTGATGTTTTTATGTGAAGTAGTTTGCTAAAGTGGAACCTTGGGTTAATTTTTTTTCCACCTGGGAACAAAGCTAGAGGAAGGTGTGCAACTCTGGACCTAAAACCAGAACAGTAAAAATCAACTAAATTCAAATTTATATCCCTCTAGCAGTAATACTTTTACTTTCCACCTTTCAGTTGTCTCAGGAACTCATGAAATGAAAGAGAATTTCCCGGCACGTTACGGCTCGACATTCACAAAGTTTGGATAACAATGAGCCGCTGAGCTCCCTGCAACCTCCTGTCTACTCTGTCTGCCCCCTGTATCCTGTTCAGTTGCTTATTGGCATGCAAGTGGGCAGAATAAGGTGTCAGAACTGTGATTTCATATCTTGTGGCTTGGGGAAAAAAATCGAAAAAGAAGTGAAAGCACAGACAAAAAATAAGAGCAACAGCCAAGTCCTTGGTGGACAGGAAGCCCTCCCTCTCACACTTCCTCTCCGCCCTGCATTGCATCAGCTGGGATCACTTCTCTGGCTGCTGACAGTGGAAGAAATGTGGACAGATGTGTCTGTCTTAGAGGGAGAAGAGGAAAGAGGGAGCGTGAGAAGGGAGGGTGGGTACGTGGGTGGGGTGTATGCAGCCGGGGATGGAGTTCGAGTCTGAACGTGTTTCACTGCCCAAAAAGGACATGTGCTGGAACTCCTGGTTGGGAAATAGTTTCTGACTTGTGTTGCAGACTTTTATTTTTGTTTTTAATTCTCCAAATGGGAAGCAGTAATGTTACAAGAGGACCAGGTGGAAATGATTTTAACCAAAATATTGTGCTTTGAATTTTAATAAAAAGATGCAAAATAAACCGTAAGCTGACTGTCAGAATGGAAGATAAAACCCTATTGTTTAATTTACCAAATACTTTCTTACATGTTTGTGCTTGGCTCTCTGTGGCACAGGTCATAATATAAGGGCACCCTTACAGAGGAGGCCCATTTAAAAGGCTGACGTTTTTCCAGTCTTAGCAGGCGGTCAGAGTTTGTTACGTGTGATGGCGGTGGTCCAGAGCTAACATTCCACCTCTCCTCTGTAATATCGCACTCCAAGATGGGTACAGAAAGTGCTGCTTTTCTGAGCACGTACTGTTTACTTTGGCAAAGTTATTTTTTTCTCACTCCCCTTTCCCTGTTTTGTTTCCTTTTTTTAATTATTTTTTTCTCTCCTAGATTTGATATCTACAGGAAAGTGCCAAAAGATCTCACCCAGCCAACCTACACAGGAGCTTTCAGTGAGTAGGCCTCCATGCAAGTATATCTAAAGTGCTTATTTTTTTATGTAGAATATGTTGATTTTTATATGAAACCATCTGCCCACATTTGTACTGAACCTCCCTGGTATGCAAGAATTCACATCCTTTGATTTTTTTATTTTTTTTATTTTTTGTCACATTACAGCATCTATTGTTTCCTATTTGGATTTTATATGAGTCCAATACAAAATGCATAATTGTAAAGTAGAAGCAAAGTTCATGAACGTTTTAGACATAAATATCTAAAAAAGGTGTCATGCATTTGAATTTAGACGCTGAGCTTACACTTTTTAGAACAGTATTGTTCTAAAAAGTTTAAATTTAAAATATGCCTATCCTATTCTTTGCAAAATAGCTCAAGCTCAGTTAGATTGGATAAAGCGGGTGAACCATATATATCTTTTTTTCAGAATAGTCCTGTAATTATCTATTCTTCACATTAGTTTTGACCAGAATCCCCAAAGCATCACCATGTTTTATTATTCTTATGGTATTTTCTGACTCACAATTTTGCATAGTGCCAAAATGTTAAAATAATCTCTCCTCAAACGGTGCTCATTCTTCCATATTTTTGTTCAAAAATATGGAAGGCAGTTCAAAGTGCTTTACATCATAAAAACACAAAAATCAACAGTTGAAACATGATACATTGATTGATACATTTTTCCAAGTTCATTTTCAAGAAAAAATAATTACATTCGAGTTCATTGTTGTTTCAGAGTAAATGTCCAAATAAAAATGTCTACCAAGCTTTTCAGAATTTTAATACATAAAAAAATATATTTCTGCACAATAAAGTAACAGTTGTGTTGGCCAATCAGATAAAAATAACAGTAAAACTCCTTGAAGTTTATGTCAGGAAAGTGTGTGAGGGTTCAAACTGTAATATTGCTTTTGCAAGATATCGTGTGCATTTGCACAGAGTGGTTTAATGTGGTGTCTGTGGAACTGGGATCGCTTGGAGTGAACTCAGCGGATCACAGGTTTTTAAGAGGTCAAAACTTTGACCTCTTTGTTTTGCTGCTCAACTCAATTAATTCCACAGCTAAGACTGAATCAGCTGGAAGAACGCTCCTTTCTGTAATGTGTCACGTTCAAGCAACTGATGACGCTATGGGAATGTCACATGGCGGCTGAATGAGTCATTTGGTGGACTTAGGAGTAATCTTTCTGTTAAACATAACTATCACTCTTATGTGTTCAAAGACAATACAGGTTGACACAGAAATGAAGTTATGTTTTAACAAGATTATTCCCAACTAAAAACCACATGCTGCCATGATGTGGTTGATCCTCTGTGGAGGTACAAGGTAGCTTCCTCACTTTCTAATTAACACCAGTTTACCAAAAGCTCTGAAACACACACATCTACACACATGTTTGCGTGGCTATCTTTGTGGAGGCTTTCCATTGACTTCTAGGCATTTCTACAGCCTAAACCTTACCCTAATCCTAACCCTAACCCTATCCAAAACTCAATTCACACCTTAGTCCTAAATCTAACCTCTGACCCGAAAACAGCATTTCCCCTTGTGGGGACCAGGCTGTGGTCCCCACAAGGAGCAGTGGGTCCCCACAATGTAGTATATGTTATGAAAATGATCCCCACAAGGTATTACAAACAAACACACACACACTTAGAGAAAAGCCCAGAGGAAAGCCTTGCACTGTAACATCGTCACATTATTAAAATGTTGTTAGTGCTCCAGCTCTAAATACAACCTCTGTTTACCCTACTCTAACCCTACCCTACCCTCTTTATTTGATAGTAGCTCTATAATACTAGCTGCACTTTTCAGGAAGTATTCGGGACACCTTTGGACTTTGGTCCTTTTTCGTGAAACAATAAAAGCTCAGTGGAAACAAGGCACACTGCCGAGCTTTTGAGGAACAGTTTAATGGTGGCGCCTGCCAGCTGGTACCTGTCTGTTCAGCGCAGAGGTTTACCCACCCTGTGAACTGCGTAAATGTGGAATAACGCATGTTTTAGGGCAACTAAGTATGCTGGGAATGATAATGATTGTGGACTTTCATTGCCTCAAGCACATGAGAAGTAATCAGTGGAAGATTAAGTGCTTTTTCTTGTTGGATCATGTTTTTTTTCCCTCCTTGTCATCAATAACTCATCATGCCATCACGGATTACATTGATTATTCACCGCTCTGTAGGGTTACAATAGAGCCGATGACACATTCTTGGCGCCTCTCTGCTTTTCTTGTTTTGCTGGTCAGCTGACGAGAGCAGGAGTCTGAACAATGTATCATCCCCAATAAAAAATTATGACAGTGGATAAACTACCACAAAGCTACCTTTGTAAACTGAGGACTGATTGTAGCAAATAATGTAAGAGAGAGGAAATTAACTGGTTATGCATCAATTTCCACCAGAGAGAGGAAGTTCATGGAAGTCCTTCCTGCAGACTGTGGACTCCCTTCCTGTCTCCATACACTGTCTGAGGGTGTGGGCCATGGACTCATTCAAATGTTAGAGAGCTGTTATTGTTTCATTCAAGACAGGGCAGCACATACTTTGACTTTTAAGCTAAGGCCAAATATTTGAAGCCTCTGTTTTTCTAAAACTGAGGCTCACGTTTTGTTAGGTTTATGTTTTAAGGTATAGCTACGTTACAACAATGGATCTGTGTTTGTCTCAGTAGTTTTATTTTTGGAAGTATTGTCAAAGTGTTTACTGCAGCTTTTTGTTTTTCCGTGCATTGTTTGTTCAGCTTGTCCGTGCTGTAAGGAAAAAAATAAGCTAGTCTAACCCAGTGGTATGAGAATAAATGAGATCAAGCATATGTTAGCTACCAGTACTGATGAATACCAAAGTTGTTTGTTTTTTTAAAGTTCATCATGTTTCAAAACTGCTAAAATCTTCTGTTACAGTGTTATTTCAGTTTAAGTCCTTACAATGAGACACCAGAGAAAGTTCTGGAAGGACTACTATTTTCTCCTGTTGTTTTGGTGATAACGTGATGCTGTATTGCCCCTTGTCCACCTGTTGCTGGAAATCCTTTGACAGCTGGCTTAAAGAAGACTGGTACACCCTTACTTTGCTTACAAGAAAAAAATGGCTATTTGGAAATATATCTAGTCATGAAAAAAACAGTAACAGTTCTTGTAAACCAGAGAAAACAACAGAATAATTAGAGTTTTGTCCACCCATATGGAGCTTAGAGAAAGTATAGTAACCATTGGCATATTATATGAGGGGCATCAGATCAGAGTTACGTCAGAAAGATGAAGATATCAATTCAGGCCAGATTCTGAAAATATGAAGATGAGGAAAAAAAAGAGGTGGCTGTGGTTAGAGAAATAGAGGATGTTAATGACATACAATTTTCCCAGAAAACTACAGCTTGTGTTATATCAACTTTGAAAGTGCTGAATCGTGTCTCTACGTGAACAAACCCACAAGTAGTTTAATTATGTGAAACATTTTTATGTAAATACTGATACAGTACAAGCTATGTGATCAGTGTTATGGTTCAGTCTATGTCTCATACAGGGGCATGTGTTTAGGGAAGTGCCTGGTTATTTATCTGACTTACTGTCGAAGCTCGGAAAATATGTGTGATCTGACCTTTGAACAAAAGCCAGTCATGGTAGGTTTTTGTAAATCTTTCAACTTGTCAGTATTTCCACTGCTGTCCGGTTAAACCTCAGTAGTAACTCATTACTGTAGCCTTCAACAATCCCAGAAACATGCAGCAGATTTCCTTTGAAGCCAGGGCAAGAATTACTTCAAGTGTTTTGATGAACTTGAATTGGTAACCCATGTGTCATGGTGACACTCCCTTGTGTTTGCTGGTTAAACATTACCTTATGTAAAGCCTCTTCCGTCGGTGACGGGTATGGCCGCAACGCCCTGCTAACCGCAGGGTCATGTGCTTGTGGAATCCTTGGAAACGGTTGCCACGTAAACGCACCTCACCTGCTGACTGAGAATCTCGCCAGACAGGACGGACCACAGCTGCCCCGACACAGGTCCATTACTTCCATATTCATCTCAGGAAACACATGACAACCATTTTTATTAGGCTCATTAGTTTGACACATGAAGTTGCTGCTTTTCCCCTGTAAAGTTTTTTTATTTTCAAGCTGTTGATTTAGGGTTGAGATCCCTTATTTAGGTCTTTGGAGGAGCCACATTTGGGTGAAGTTTGTTTATGGAAAAGGAGCTGCTTTGTAGCTCTCAATAAAGAATAGCGTGAGCTCACCTCTCTGAGAAAGAGGATGCTGTAATGGCTGCCTGGTGTGCTGGTATTCAATGGGTAATGAGTGTAGGATGGTCTTTAAAAACCTGCGTAATGGCAGCTCTAAAAACTGGCAGTAAATGCGCTGTTTAAAGGGGAAAAAAATTTATGACTGCTGTGAATTCATTTATGTCAATAGCTGAGGTCAGCCGTTTCTAAAAACAACCTTATTACTCTGGCTCATTGGGGTTTGCATCATTCCTCCACAAGCTGGTGTAACTTGAGATTAACCTGAAAAAAGCGACATGTGTTAAGAAGTGTTTCCTTCTCTCTTTTCCTACAGTATCCATCCTCTGCTGCGTCTTCATACTCTTCCTCTTCCTGTCCGAACTGACGGGATTCATAGCCACTGAAATGTACGTAACATCCTGTGTCTGAGACGCACGCAGGGAGTTAATAATGAATGCCAAGGGCTGTCGTTATTCTGTCCTTTGACCGACCGGTGCTGCGGCCAGGGCACAGAGACAATATCCCTCACAGGAAATTGGCTCGCATGCGTCAGCAATGTGCAATGATGAGCTGCCATTGAGAAGGTGCCACGAAAGGAAATTAGACACAGATTAATTATGTGGTGCTCCAGCAGGAGATGTGTGTTGAAATCATTGTGAAAATCTGTTTTCAAATGAAAATCAACCTATTTTCACTGTTGTGTGTCTAACTTTGTCTCTCTTTTTCTCCTCCCTCCCTTGTAGTGTAAATGAATTGTATGTGGATGACCCTGATAAAGACAGTGGTGGGAAGATAGATGTGAGTTTAAACATCAGTTTGCCAAACTTACACTGTGATTGTGAGTATTTACAAATTCACACCTCTCTATTTCTCTGCATTATCCTCTCTTCTGGTATGCTTTTTCTCTCACATTGTTAAAAACGTTTTATTTGGGTCTTTTTTTAATTTTATGGAACAATGAGTACAATATTTTGCTGGCATAAAAGCTATCTATACTCACCAGAGGGATGGATGTCTGAGTTTCTGATGCATTTGAGTTGATGTTTTCTCTAGGATGCAAGCATTGCTCTGTTACTGCCTCTGACGGCGAAGATTAAACACACAGACACAGATGTACACATAATCTCCTCTAAAGATGGAGCTATATCGGCAAACCTTCAAAACCAAATAACAATTTATGAAAAATGATGATAGTTGTGGCATCATCCAGTGGGTCTGTTTCACTTCTAGAGATCCATTGCACTAAGTGGGTGGAATATTGAAAGACTACCAGCTCCGAATTCTTCAACTTTACTTTTATGAAGAAGAGATCAAAACTTGGACACTGGACAATGATCCCAAACACATGAAAACAAGCTTTGGAGTGATTAGGGTAATGTTTCGCTTTTTGAGTGAACTGACCTGAAAACCTATTGAAATTTGCAACCTATGCTTTCAAGTCAGGCTTATGCCAAAAAAGCAAGCGATATAAATTATAAGGATATAATTTCTATTGAAGCAACTGTTGAATATGCAGCCTGGCCTGATCTAGTGGCTCGTTAATGGCTCAGAAAAGCGTGTTTTTCATGTGATATTTTCTGTGATGAAATATCAGGATTAAGTTTTTTTCATGAAAATAAAGTTAAAGTTATAAGAATGCAGTCAAAACAATTCGAGAATAAAGCCTTAATACTGCTAGAATAAAGTCATAATATTAGGAGAATGAAGTAATAATTTTTGAGAACTCCAACATGAAAAATAAAGTAATTAATTATCCAACCTTTTTTGTCATTGAAACTATTTTCTTCCTCATTTTAAGGTGTCCTGGTAAAATTGCATCTTTAATTCTGCTAATATTATGATTATGTTCTCATAATTAAGCCAAATTCTTTTAAGGCCAAACCCTAATACTCTGTTGTACAACTCACAGAAGGTATGATTGAGATAACATCCACTTTTTGAAAATATTTCCTGGAATATTATAATTTATCTTTTGGAAAATAAAGCAAGCAAAAAAAAAACAAAAAAAAAATCTATTTAAATCGGATCTGACATAAGACGTTCAGCCCTGATATGTAATATTGTGACCTGTGTAGATTTGAAAATCCACAATAAAATCAAACTTGTGAACCAAATTCTTTTTTATTAAAAATTATTGAAGTTGTGTTACATCTGAAATGAAGGCATCCATGTATTCGGTGAGTGTATGTAAGCCTCTAACCGGTGCTGTGTATATTTTTAGCTGCCCAGTTGATGTGTTGTGATGGTTTCACTTGATCCGAGGCTGGTTTCAGTTTAAAATCTGTTGCTGCTGCTCCGCTTTGATCTGCGTTTGACTTGAAGTTGCCTCAGCCGGCTCAGCCTGCTGCTCTCTGATGTCAGAGAAGTGGGCAGGCAGCAGGCAGAAGCGTGCCAGGATAAAGAGGAGTCACTTCATATTCGCTCATCATGACTCCCCTCAGAAACTATGCCCAGCACCGAACGCTGACATATCAGCGAGGCTCAGGCAGGGCAGAAAACTCCCTAACAGTTCAAGATTTTTTCCCAAAATGGCAGCGCTAATAAGTGCTTGAATCCTGGTTTCTGTTATCGAGGCTCTGGGTTACGGAGCCACAGCTGTCAGCCATAACTGTAGATGGTCTTGCTCCCCACATGCCCAAACAAAGCCTGCTGTTTCTAATTAAAGTTCTCCACAATTGCTTGTGTGTTGAGTTTGTGTATTTTAGAATTGCAAACAGTTTTCCTAAAGCCAGAGTCCGGCTTAAACACCAGCACGACCGTGTTAAGTTGTCCTTTCACCATGCTGTGAAGAGAGCTGCAGAGCTTTGTTGAGCTTGGCTTGCTGCGAGTTAATACTTTATCAGCTCACTTTCCAGGCCTCCAAACAGGTTGTCATCCGTTGCTAATTTACTACGACGGAGAACCCATTTCGTCATGGAATATTTTTTTTTTTTTTTTTTTTTTTTTATTTAAAGAAAATATCTTTCTTATCTAAACATCTTCGGTCGACACTGACCTTTCCGGGCTGCTTCGTCTTCATTTGTGACTTCATGGAAAAACGAATTGCGTTCCCTATTTAAAGACTGATCCGCTTTTTAAATCAGCCTCCTTCCAGTCCTGAAGGTCTTAAAAGGAGAACCTCAACTTCTCCCTCGCTTATATTTGTCCGCCGCATTATTTTGAGATCTGAATAAACAGAGTGAAGTTAAAGGGTGGTGGTGCTGGTGGGGAAGGGGAGAGTGCAGGGGTAACTTGTCTTGAATGTCAAAGGTCAGACAGGCGGCGTGTCTGACATCTCTCTGGCTTCACTGCTGGCCGTCAGGAAGGCTCAAAAATTTGGCCAGTGCCAGTGTGCCAACACACAGGAGCCAGAGTGAGGGGAGTGTGTGTGTGTGTGTGTGTGTGGGGGGGGGGGGGGGCCGCGGGGGGGGGGGGGGGTCAAACACAGGAAGCAGAGGGTGTGCGCTGCTGTCGCGAGTAGCTTATTACAGTTGTGGGGACGGGGAGGCGGTG
>CAEFZX010012405.1:0-13922 GCA_903066825.1 Alfaro cultratus | reverse complement strand
TAATTAAAACAAACTCTAAAAAAAATTTAATTAAAAAATGGGCTAATTTAAAAAAATTTTATTTTTTTTTTTTTTTTTTTTTTTTTTTTTTTTTTTTTTTTTAAACTCACTTTCAGTTTCCTAATTTTAAGCCTTTTCAAAATTAAGAGGTGGGCTGTCTTTCTGAAATCGTTTATCTCTGCAGCACACAATGCTAAGAGAAATCTGCAGTGTACCTATGCCTGTGATTAAACAAGTTTACACTTGAATCTCAGCAAGAAGGAAGTATAGGAGAAGCGCTTTCAGGCAATGATGCATCTTGTTCTCATTCTTGTTTTCAATCAAATCCTTTTCTCTACTGTTAGTGTTTTGTCATTACATGAATACCAGGCTGCTCTTCTGAAAATGTGACTAGTTTGTATACATGTATGTTCAAAGTGGCACATCTAAAGCAGAACCTATAGTTGTGATATTAAAGTTATAGCTTTACAGGCTTTGACCAGAGTGTCTGATATGAATATCAAACTGATGGAGGGTCGCAGGTTAGACGCTTGGATGGGGCGTACAGATACTACTCCTGTTTGATGTTGGAGTTGATGGATTTTTGACTTCACCCACATGCCAGACAATTACACACCTACTGCTTTGACTGAGTATGTGAAACTCTAATACTAGTTTTACTGTAGGCCACAATTTATGTCCTACGCCATTCCAGATGTTCCAACTCGAATCAAATCGTATGGACACCCAGAGTTATTTTGTTTTTCGATATGACTTTCCTGCTAGGGAAGCATTTCTCATGGGGCGACATGAGCACTCGGTTAGTGGGTGATTTCTTTTTACTTGTACTTTCAGTCAATGTGTAGTCGGCTCCCCACAGGAAGTCGCAGGTATGTTTCACTCGACTTCCTTAGCTAAATGGAAATCAGGTTTATATTACATTGTCTCTATTCAAAAATATAAAATACACGTTCTGGTACTTGGCGGGTCTACATTTGAGATTCATGAAGCCTTTATTCCATTCGAATACAGAAAAAAAAAGTATGCTCCATGATTGTTTTGGTATTATAAACACTATATTGTAACTTAAAAATGTATATATAGACCAGGGCTGAAATGATTAATCGATTATCGAAATATTTGTCAACTAATTTAGTAATGGATAAATAATTAACTGGAGTGCAGAGACTCAAAAAAGGACATTTGGTTAAAAAAACCAAAACACAGTCAGAGGCGTAATCAACCCAAAACTGTACAAAAAATTAATTTTACAATTAAGATAAAAATATCTTTGCCTGTAATGTTTCAACCAAATTTTAAGTGGTAACTTTTTAACTTCACCTGGTTCAGATTTACTTATAGAATGCTATATTTTTACATTTTAGGCAATAAAATATTTATTTTCATTATTAGAAAAGGAATTTAATTATTCCTTTTGAATTATTTATTTTCATCGTTTATTGTGTTAAATGAAGAATCTCAGTAATGTGCCTTTATTTTATCTTTAATGGAATAGTTTATCGGATTAAACTATTCCATCTATTTTATTCTTAAAATAATTGTTAGTTGTGGCCTCAATATAGACTGGTTTTTGTTTTTATCTGAATATTTGGTTTGTGGACTGATGGTTGATTCTTGGATACCTTATCATAGGAAGTTGATTTCGCAGGAAAGTGTAGCAGAAGTTTTACAGAGGCGATCTTACTTGCGCAATGTCTTTCTCTCTGATTACACCCTTGCGATGATGCAACAACGTTGCACCCTAGGGATCAGTCACAGCTGACCAGGTGTGTCTTACTTTTTGTTTTCGCTTCATTGTTGGGAGTTCTTCTCGACGAAACTATTCACTTCTAAATGAAGTTTTAGATTAATCATTTCACAAAAAATACTTAGGAGAGGAAACACCCAGAATATTTTTCTTTTGTTCTTTAATTACTAGTCTTTGACTGTGAAGTCACTTTGGCGTCATTTATTTTTGTTTGTTTTTCGTCACTAAAGTGCCACAGGACTCATTGAGGCTATTGTGAATTTGTCTCAGTAATAATAATATAAACATACGCCTTAATCACCTACCTGCAGTTGAATACTGCTGAATTTTGGGAGTGAGAAAATTGTGCTGCTGCAGTGTGAAAGAAAGTTGTATTTTAGGAAGAGGTTAGTAGCTAATGCACCGTGTCTCTGGAAGTACTGAAAAGTAAAGCTTAGATTGCCTGAAGCCCTGTTGTACAGAATAAGCACACAAGCAGCCAGCAGTATAATCAGCATATTGCTATTTAAAGCAAGCTATGCTAGGAGCAGCCGTAACACAGGGATAGATGATAATCTCCTGGCTGGCCAGAGAATGACATCCAAAGGCTTAACACTCATTGATTAGGCTCTGTGACATGGCAGCAGGTCGCTTGGCTGCCCTGACAGGAGACTGGACTTTAAGCCTAACCGCAGAACCAGAGTGTGTGTCCTGTCTGCCTCTGGTTCGGAGGCAGCCCTCGTTGAGTTCTTGTTTACAAGAACAGTAGCAGGTTTTAGTGGTAAAAAGGGTAAAGGAAGAAGGACACGGATGGTGGATAGAACGTTATCTCAGCAGATGGTCGAAGCCCAGGAGGCCATCTGCTGTCATACTGGGTTTCTGGGGAGATTTCCTCTCTCCCTTTTCCTTGGATCTCTCAGATTAAGTTGGGCTCTTCATGTCACCTCAGTGTGGCAGTGGGAGGCCTGCTGCGTCTGCTGGCGCGAACCTGGCCTGTCGCCTGTGGTACATGAGATGCTGCTGTATGACGGCAATAACTGGCAAGACTTATGAAGGTCACTGATGATGACTGCAGCTAAAGCAGGCTGATAGGGAATAAAAAAAAAAAAAAGGGGATTCTGTCAATTCAGTTGTTCAGAATAGGTCGTTTATATAATAAAACACTACAGTATTATAGAAAATCAGAGTGCAAATGTAATGAGAAGACCCAATCTGAATTAAATCAGATTTTTATGTCATGAGTGATTTGACTGTATTGTGTCTGACTCTACAGACGACTGCAGGTATGCCAGGGGTTGTATCACAATATTTAGATATTTCTTAAGGGAAAACCTACTGATCTGTGAGCTGGTATTTGTGTGCATTGTTTTAATATTTTTATTAACTGAACAATTCAGGCCTAAGATTATATTCTAACTTTGGTTGATGTTTGTCTTTTAGATCCTCATTTTCTTCCATTTCTTAATAAGAACGTTGTCTTTTTTTTCTTCTTTTGCATCTTGTAAATAAAGCTATGAAAAAATATGTCAAATTAAACCAAATAATATCAGATTTATTCCATTATAGGGTCAAAATTTAACATGCCATTTAAAATCTCTTGAGCTACCTTTGGACTGAGAAGTTCAATGGTGAGGGTTTCATCTTTACTCATCCTTCATCCACCAGGTTTAGCAGGTTGACTTGTAAAAGAGCTGCATCATGATATGAAGGAACTACGTAATTGCAATACTATTGGTGAAAATTGGGATGACTCAGTTGATTACTCACATTTTTCTCACTCTTTTCTTTCATTACCATTTCAGAACATCCCCCCCAGTTTGAGTTTTATCATCTGAGCTACTAAAAATAATCAGGTGTGGGTATTAAGGGCAGTTAGTATGTCCACTTGGGCAAATGTATTATCAATTTGCAGAGTGTGCACTTGAACACTTTAATTATAAACAATTTAGTTTTCTGCCAAAGATTACATCCAGGAAGTCTGTTGGAGTTTCAGTATTTTAAGTCATTTTGGGATGGCAATTTTGTTTGTAAATAATTTAGAAAATCTACTTGCAGTTATGTTTTGTGGCTGCAGTTGTTGTTATATGGAGACAGAACAGGTCTTTCTAACACCTGATCTAAATGTCAGCATTTTGCCTGTCCTTTCATAAAAGCTTACTTCATTTGTTGTTGTTAATGATGTTAGAGCTGTTCTGTTTGGGCTTCGACCCAGTATAGAGGCTATCCTGCAGAAAGCTACATGTAGGGGTGGCAAAGCTCCATGATAGAAGTAATTCAACTTATATCAGATATCACATTATTTAATATAAAAATATCTCTCATTTTGGCTTCATTCAACCAGTTAAATCAAGTATTGGTGCACAAAACATGGAGTCATGACACTAAGACTACAAAAAGACAATATAGACATAAAAAGTTCTTTGCAATACTAATATTGCACAAGTTAATAGTGTGTCAAAAGTAAACTTTTATGCTACACTGCAGTCATGAGATGTCACAATGTTTGTAGTCGGTGGGGAAAAGAAACCGCAAAAAATGATAAAGTGTAAACTTGTCATTATGTTGTAAGTAACTTGCCATTTTTCTTCCATATTAAGATCTGATTGTTTTCTCCACCTGCATCACCACTGACACCATTACTTGGCATCACTTCAGTATTAAATTGAGAACTTCTATCCCCAGTATAAAATCAAGCAAAGTGTAAATTCATGGTCAAACATTTAGTAATGTTAACAAGCCTGTTCGTGAAGCTGTCTATGCCGACATAATAAGGTGCCACCATGAAGATGTAGTGGAGGAAAGGACATCCTCTGAAATAAAACTAAGTGGGTGTTTCACAACATCCTCGACAGCACACAGTCCTCTGCTAGGTCTAGAAATGTGTTGAGCAGAGGGAGGAATATATCGGCGCTTCTTTGAAAAGCAGGCAGGGGCAGGCTGATTTCATTTGACATGTTTTGTGATCACATGTATCTTGATCTGAGCTTTGCTTTTTAAGGGGGGAAAGGAAACGTTACATTTTCTACATGCTAGCTATTGGGGACTAAAACCAGTCAATAGAAAAATATGCACCAGCCTTTATCTGTGGTGGCACAGGGAGTTCATCACTGCATATTGAATCAGTAATTGTCCATGTGTGAAGATGCTATTGATATGACATGCCATAATCAGGATAATGTATTTTTTCCCCCTCACATTTCCACCAGCATAGCTTCAGTTTATGTAACCGGCTGTGTTTGGCATCAAATTTATTTTCCTCCTATTTTCTAAGCATGTTGATATTGTCAATTTAAAAACTTATAAAACTTGTTGTGATTGTGTCTGGCAAGCAAAGCATTTGTCCCTCCAAAAAAACAGTAATGTTCCTTTTGCTTTATATATTAAAATCCACATTTAAACTTTTAGCTGAAAATGCACTAAAATAAAGACGAAAGCAAAGGATAAATATTTCATATAGTCTCATTAGGTTTCTATGAATCAGAGCAAGCTTGGTGCCTTTGGAAATGTCACAAGAAGGGGAAAAAAATCATAATGCAGAATTTTGTTCCAGTAATATCAGTCACATACAGCAGAATCCCGCAGCTGAGGTTATTGCATGCAGTATCTGGGGGCAAAACTGGGCTTTAACCTCCTGACTTCATTAGAGAAACAGCATCTTTATTGCACTGAAAACCCAGGTGGTTTGTTGTAATGAACAGAGCTCATCTCTCCTGACTGTCTTGTTCAGTCAAATCTGTGAATTTCTACTGTTCCATAAAACGTCTAGTTTATATCCAGCCTTGTATGTTTGACATATGAAGAGGATTACACACAGAGACATACTGAGACTTTCATTTATTAATTTTTTGCAGTTTAGGCTCAGTGATGGATTCTGTTTTGGTTCTGACTTGAAATTAGAGAAGTGTTGCATTTTAATGGTGCCATATTGTGTAGCTGACCTCCAAATCTTCTGAACCAGAGGAAGTTATTTGTTTCCTTTTCTCAACGGAATAGAGAAGATATCCCCGTTTTCTTTTCTCATTGAAAGTCCAACTGTGTTCATGTCAGCGCTGGCAGCGGAAGGTGATAAAATATAATTTGTTCAAATTCAGCAGTGAGTAATTTTCCTTCTAATGGTCACGTTCTTGAAGTGAACAAAAATACAACCTTCTTTTTTTTTTTTAAAGCACATGGATCGGAGACAGCGGTCAGCATGTTTTATATTGGATCATTGTTTGGACCATTTGGGCTGCTGGGTGTTCTGGTTTGGCTCATGTCTAATCAAGAATGGTTGATTAGACATGCGCCATGAAAATGTAAAACAAAAAAGTAGTTTTGTCTTAAACACATTTTGTTTGTTCCTAAATATTCAATCTGCTTGTGCCACTGCAGTGGTTTGTTTTGCTTCCTGACGATTTATTAAGATGAAAACCTATTTCTTGGACAGCTGGCTTTAGACTGTCCCAGTGGCAAAGAGACAAATGAGAATATCTTATTATGTAACAAACTCATTTATGTGATGGAGCCTGTGGTTCTGCTTCCATTAGTACCTGAATGCACAGTTGATGTTTTTTTAAAATATACTTACTGCTCTTTCAAAGCACCAAGCCTGGTGTTACTTGGTATGCTGACTCCCTCTCTGACCTGCAAACTTCAGACATTTTTAACGGCACTCAAAGTCCAAGGTTCTTTAGTGTGCACCAGTAAAGTATTATCTTTCTACATAGGAAGCAAAGCTGAACTAATAAGAATGCTTCTCAGGATTTCATTTCAATGCGCTAATGTATTTTCAGGTCCATCCTGACCATTTATTGAATGAGGATGAATGACAGCGGTTGCTTTATTTTCTTCGTTACGTAGGTTGTATAACCTGTCAGTCAGATACTGTTCACTTTCTGTCGGAAATGGAAATTTGCATCCTCCGTCTCTGAAGCTGCTCGCTGCAGATTTTCTGTCAAACAGGCTGGTTTTCAATTTTGACATTCTGTTTGTTCGCTTTGACCTCACATTATTTCTTGGTCATAAAATTTACAAACACAGCTGATGGATGAGCAACGTCTGTTTGGATTGTTAGCCTGGAGTGGATTCCTAGACTCAGGAATCTTGTTTAAAACCAGTTCCTCTAGTAGCTCAGTTTTCTTTTTTGTTATTTGTTTTTCTTGTCTTTTAAAAACTATGGAGGGGAAAAATGCAATGTGACTCCAACTTGTTGCAATAAAAAGCACATCTAAATTCTCAGTCAAAAGTGACGGCTGTGTGCTTTTATTCACACTTTCTGTCTGGACAGAGGGTCGGCTTTAAAATGTCTGTTTTGAAGATAATCACAGTGCTGGAAAATCTCACTCCCCTTTTAGACCGTCATGTTTAAAAGACGGTCTGTTTAGGAACATCAAAGGTGGTTTAAAGTAAATCTTGTACAGGACTTCAGTGTGGTCTGCTGTCATTACATGTTATTAATGTAAAGCTGGGGGAACACATTTGACAAATTTCAGCTGGTTTACATCGGCACATCTAGATTTGTTTTAATGTGTTCTTTTTAAGCACCTCTCCATTAATGTCCCATGAGTGTTTATAGGTCTAAGATGAGCAAAGAGATGATGTATGTAGAAACAGACAGGGCAAATTAACTCAGACTTGCCTCCCCTCACAGAAACACACACACCTGTAAATTATTCAAAGCACCAGATGGGGACAGAGAGCACTCGACAGTCAGTGGAACCAGAATTTAGTCAAAACATCCCCAGCGCTTTTAATTCAGGAAAAATCAATCAACTTAATGCCTTTTATCCCCAAAAATCATGGATTCCACTAACAGTTGTGTAAGTGCAGCCATGTGTTCAGTGTTGGCCTTTCGCTTGTCTTCCCCTGCCAAAGCTAGCTGGCTTCAGACACTGCCGCCACAGCAAAGGTCAGCCTCTGTGTGTGTTTGTGTGTGTGGATGGAGCAACAGCAGTGATCTGTATAATGGGTTTTGTTGTTCCCAAAGCAGATGAAGATGGAGATTAGGCTTAAAGGGGACAGCAAATTTATTAGGCTTTAATTTCTCAGCAACCCATAATCCCAATGGAAGGAAAAGCTTTATTAGCTCATGAATATTTGCAGCATGTCAGGCTGGCTCTCTGCTTCACATGTTCCTCTTTGTTTTAATGGTTCAGCTTTAACCCTGCATCTCCTGAACTTAGGTTGTTTGCAGATGTTTTTGACTTTAATGGTGTCAAAAATGTGGCTTCATTTAAATTTTCTGTACACATTCATAATAAATGCAGTGTTTTACTGTCAAGATATCAATTTAAGATTTGGGTCATGAACAGTAAGTCGGGTAAAAGTCAAATGCAGAAAGAGAAAGCTTGGGAAAACATAAGACGGTATTCAGTGAACTGAGATGAGAAATCCGTCACTGATCTTGCAGGTTGTGTAAAATCAAATAAAAAAAATTATGCTTTTCTCACTTCCAATGTTACTTTATCACAGCTTTTACAAAGGGGCTCTAAAAATTACAATTGTTCCCTTTTGCGTTCAATATTTTAGTGATTCACATAGGCAGCCTTTGGGTGATTTTAATATTTCTGAGGTCATTTTTAGATGATGATTTCTAAGTTGATATCTCAAAGGTTCTCATTGGAGGTGCGTGTTTTTAAATTAAATAATAAAATATACACTGCTGATTCTGAACTATTCTTTCTCTGAACACCTTAAACACACTTTTAAATGCTGAAATCTCTTCTTTGCTGTAAATCCAAATCATTTAAAGTCTACCCATTACTTTCCCCAGTTCTTTGCTTTTAGTCTCTGATCATTCTTGTTCTAGGAGGTTTTGCAGCAGAAAAGTTTAAAAGGTTCTCCTGCACTCCTGTGCAGAAGCAACCCCTTATAGTGAATTTGCCTAAAGGTCAGATCCCATAATGCACTGTATTAATATTAAAGATGACTTTTACTTTGCTCCAGTAGTGAACCTAAGTGTCTGCATGAGATGGAGAATTTTATCTTGCTCTGCTCAAATGTGGCAAGTTACTTCAGGTTCTACCTTGAAATGTTGAACTGTGAAATCTTGCCGGTCAGTGAACAAAAGCAGCAGATGTATGATGCATTGGCCACATTTGCTTCCCAATTTAAATCTCTGCACAATGCCAGGGCAACTGATGAAAGTATGATGGAGGGGAAAAGTAGCTTCGGCTGTAGGCGTTTAAAATGCTTTGCAGCTTTCCAATCATTGTGTCTTTGCTCAGGCGATTGTGTTTGTGTGTGTTGGTGCAATTGACCAAAATGGAGGGTAGTCTGTCTTCAGAATGGGATGTGTAAAGCTAAGGAGCATTTAGTCTGCCTCCAGTCATGCAGCAGTTCAATTGGCACTCTTCTCACAGGCCATCTCTCCCCTCTTGGTGAGAGATGCAGCTAAATTGCTGAGAGGTAAATCACTTCACTCTCAAAGAAAAATTGGTGTGACCTGAAATGTTCCTCCAACACAATCACTTCCGAGTTTGGCCCTGCCAGCCAGTTTTATAGTTTTCATCTTATGCGTCCTTTACATTTAACTGATGGAAAATTGTTTGGAAGCAGGTAGACTTTGGCTTTGCTCATGTGAGGTGTAGCATGGCACAACCAAAGTCGGCTTGTAAATTCATAAAATACTATCTGGGATTAAATGTAGTGAAGCTCTGCAGCTTTTTACTT
The DNA here is from genome assembly GCA_903066825.1 of Alfaro cultratus. Taxonomy (NCBI): domain Eukaryota; kingdom Metazoa; phylum Chordata; class Actinopteri; order Cyprinodontiformes; family Poeciliidae; genus Alfaro; species Alfaro cultratus. Next base: position 4,546 of record CAEFZX010012405.1, on the reverse strand, counting down.
GTTAGTCATTCAAGCAATGGCAGAAAACGAGTTCACATTTCTGCAGTAAAATTTGCAGGTCGTTTTCCACATCTGGTGTTCACATTGAGAAATATAAATATGCACCGACATACGATTAGTCGAAAAACTATTGCATCTTGAAGTTTTCTAAATTCACATGGATCTTTTTGTCTGAACATGAATTTTTTTTGTTATAAATTGTCTGGAATTTTATTGAAGATTTGTGTCATTATCCAAGTGAAAATGAAGTTGAGTGCAAACCCACGAGTGCCCGCTTTGTGTTGACATACAAGTAGAAAGAAGGTGTTATTGACACCTTTGAGATGGAGGAGCGTGCTGATGTGCTAATGCCTTTGAGTATCTATAAGGATTTACTGAAGGGTTTGTGTTACATTATCACCTATCCCTCAGAGCCGAGGGACTCTGAAGGAAAGGGACTCTGAGGCACAAAGAGATATTAGGCGACTCTACCTCTGCATGTAGCAAGAACAGTTTGAGATATGACTCATTTATCAGTGGAGCTTATCTTAACCTGTAGATATTTTACTCATGTTATCTTAAGTCCCCTCTAATGTGGTCCCTTCTCTTTGTTTTCAACTCTGCAGGGAGCAGCCGATCTACACCACCAGGGCCCATGTGTTCCAAATCGATCCAAGCACCAAGAAGAACTGGGTGCCTGCCAGCAAGCAGGCCGTCACCGTCTCTTATTTTTACGACAGCACACGCAACAGCTATCGCATTATCAGCGTGGATGGATCCAAGGTGTGTTTGCGTGTGTGTGTGTGGCTGCGTATTTTCTGTCAAAATGTAACTCGATCATAATGGCAAACATTTTAACTGCTTTCTGGAGACAAAGATGAGGTTGTGCACCCACAGCTAGAACCAAACAGAATGACTCATTATGGATTCTAATGTTACATTTGAAGCTCCCACTGATAAGGACCAGCGTACCAAGCTAGTGTTTATTTTTCTTGCGCTTTTCTTTGTTTGAAAAGGTTATTAATTATTATAGCACTGTTTCACAAAAGGTTCCATAAATCCTGAGCATTGTTTAGAAATGCCTCTTCAGACTTGAGGATGCTGGTTCATCCTTTGAGTAATGTGCCTGAATGTGTTTTTTTTTTGTTTGTTTGTTTTTTTTCTTTGTTTGAGGTTAGAGTTACATGGCTTGAAAAACTTAAACACCAGGACTCAAGACATTCCATTTACGAGCCGCTCCACATGAGTTCGGCTCTCTTTCATATTAAAACTATTTCTCTCAGCTGAGTGAAAGAGTAGATGATGGGTTTCCATGGCAATCCTCTCTGTGTGAAAACCGCCGGAGCATTATGACAGCAATATCACTCAGCTGACACAGCCAGGCAGTAGTTTTTGAGCCTTAAATCACCCAGCATTCATGCAGAGCAACTTGAGAGACGGTGGATTAGTTTTACCAACCAAACGTCGGACCCGTGGATCTCACAGGATTTCTGTGTGTTTCTATTGGAATGTGGGATATTGCACAGAAAGCCCTTTCTCCTGTCTTCCAGTAAGCGATCAATAAATGCAAACCCCAGTGTTCTTCCAATAGATTTTGTATTTTTGCAAATTTGACCAAATGGATGGAAGCTGTTTTCATCTTCAGGTTCATCTTATTTTTAAGAAAAAATCCCTGCAAGAAGATTTTAGTCTCTTGCTTTGTTGTTTGATTACTTTAAATCCCAAATAAACAGAAATTTGTTGGTGTAATGTGATAAAATTTGAAGACATTCAAATGGTTCATAAATATTTTTACAAGGTATTTGGCATCCTCTATATAAATAATGTGACGGCCCTGTTTTCTGCTCCGCTGTCCTCCCTGTCTGCCACATTCCCCCACACTCCTGTAGCCGCCACAGAGGTGTGTCATAACAACTCTGCAGGGAACCATTACATGTCAAGCACGAGGATAAAGATTTATGAAATGTTATCTCAGCTTAAAAGGAGATAACGTGTTCAGATTTAGATTTTCACTTCTTGTTTACTAAGTGATTGTGGCACCTCTAAGAACCGAGCAACAAAATTCGACGAAATGTTGAGTCATCAAATGTTAAATATAGTTTCTGCTTCATACACTGTAGCTGCAGGGGGAGCATGTCTGTCCAGAATAATGATTTGTTCTGCTGAACATGATGGTCCATCAGCTCAGATTTGTCCAGTCATGATGTGTAGGCATCTTACTGACGATGCTGCAGCAAGAGGAAGAGCACCTCAGCACTTTCCGCTGTCACTGTCCTGAATCGTACAGCTCAGCCCAGGAACCTGCAAAGTGCTGTGCTCTTTTTTTTCTTTTTTTCTATGCTTATGAATTATTCTATTTGTAATAGGTTTTTATACCCTAACTTGACATGTAAAGCGACAAATTTATTTCAGAGGTTAACAATCTGTCATCTTTTAGAAAGTCTTTGCAAACAATGTGAGCTTGTTAAAACTCAGATCCCCTCCCTGCCTGCTGAGGGCATGAAGAGGAGAAACCCAACCTAGAAAGCATTAAGTTTTCATTTAACTGGGACTATTGGATAAACTTTTGCAGGGGAAGATAATGAAGCATTTCAGATTACTTTTTCCTCCCCTGCATTGTGATTCAAGATTATTAAGTTTAAATTCTATTGCTCATCATTTTTGTTTACTTCCACTGCAGTAGTTTCAAATTAACACACATGTCAATTTAACTTAAGTCAATATTTTGGGGGCTTAAACAGTTTTAGAGCACAAATAAATATCAATGCATCCTCATCAGATGCATTGAGACATCAGGATGTAGGTACACAGAAGTTTGAAAAGTTTTTAAAAATATGTAAAAAAAAAAAAAAAAAGGAAACAAAAAAACGATGGATAAGAATATGCTGTTCAAGATTACAACATCAAAATACTGTTCAGTTATTACAAAATATCGCACTCAAGATAACAGTGTTTACAACAATATCAGTCCTGTGCATAATAAAATGTGCAATAACAGAAGTGTTTAAAAAATTAATAAAAACTGAGTTCAGGTTAGACATACAGTAATGTTAGGCATGTAATGGTCAGGTTACGCTATTGAAATAAATGAAAGTCAATACAAAGTCCTTGTAAAGATAGAAAGATGTAATATTTGTGTGCGTTTCGTTCTTCTTTTGGTCCTACATATGGTTTATTAAATAACTGTCAATGTTAATTTTTAAAATGCCCATAATTCAGTTTTGCGGTGTAAACACTGTGAAATGCTCACATTTAGTTAGATCACCACTGAACACGACTGTTTCTTCACGTCAAAACCAGAAGACCATGGAAGTCTGTAAAATCCCTTTCAAATGTGTTGTAGCTACATATTTCTGTGGGCTTTAGAGACTCTATAAATGATAGTGTTACAGTTTATTGCTAAAAATCTCACCTTTTCTTCACAATGGAAGTTCCTGTCCCATTCACTGACTAAGACCTCAGACAGCAAATCGGAAATGCCCACAAAATAATGACAGTTCTGGGTGTTGTAGTTAAAATGCACTTGAAGATTATTTTGCCAAACTTTATTCTGAATCTTGTTGGGATGTTCTTTTGTTGGGTTTTCTTCAACACTGCTCATTCTCTAGCGTAGTTGCAAGGAGATATTTTCATTTTGACAGTCTGCCTCGGTCCTGCTGTTTTTACATCTGTCAGGTTCAGAATTGTTGTTTTGAGAGGATGCTTCATAGTTTCCTGCTCATTTACCAGAAAGCTTTATTGTTCTTATGAAGTGTGGTTTTAAAATGGAGCTGGATTGGTTGTTTTGCTGCATGTCCAGCTGTCATGAGAATGAACAGAGCTGTTAAGCCCCAAAACAATTACCAAACAGGATCACACCAAACCTGGTATGAGTTAATCTGAAGCTCCAACAGCAGCTATGTTCATAAACACAGCAAAATCTGAAACATTATTTACTAGTAAAAATACTGCTCCCTATCAGCTGAATGTCAGGAGCTGAATTTCCTCCATATTTGGATGTGTATTTCTTTATTATTACCGCAATCTGCAAAGCGATATTCTCCTGGGTTTTCAGCTAAAGTTCTGCATATATGTCCTCAAACATCTCTACACCTTTGTTCACATTCAAGGAATGTGGGCAATGCAGGTAAAGCGGAAGAAAGGATGTGCACACATTCCAGGCATGATTAGCTTCCCATCAGCGTAACAACCAGGAAACATTCCCACTCAAACCGATTGAGACCAGATACAGAATATGTGTGAGCTCTCACCCTCATTTAGATCTTAGTGGGTTCAGATCTTTGATCCCATCATTGACTGTAACTAAATTTACCTTCTGAAGTACACCTGCGTCATTGCCACCACAGAGACATGTGGGCATGCGAGTGCATTTTCGCTCTTTGCATATCATAGCGTGTGTATATATAGTAAGATTGAAAAATTTGGCGAACGTACAGAGGAACTTAAGTTTTTTTTTTTTTTTTTTTTTTTTTTCAACCAAAATGGCAAAAATGTAAACGGCCTGGATTGACCATATTGCATTTTTTGTCATTTGTTGAAAAATTTAATGACAGGTTTAACATATTGC
>CAEFZX010012403.1:0-28157 GCA_903066825.1 Alfaro cultratus | reverse complement strand
TATATATACATATCATTATTACTTGTAGTAGCACAGAAGTAGTAGCTTTCTATTTATGTGTGTCAATAAGAAGTTCTAAAAGTTAAAAAACAAACAACTTTCAAGGGTTGTGATTCCTCTATTCTGGCATCTTCTTCTTGCTCAGAAAATCGTTTCTCTAATATTAGTGTATACCATTTTAAAAGAGCCCTCTGGAGTACAAAGTATTACTCAAATTGCTAACTCAAATTCCTAAAACAGATAGTACTATTTGTAATAAGGAATGAATCAGAATGAAGCATAAGTTACTGTAGATTTACAACAATGTATTTGCTTTGCAGTTTAAAATGCTGTTACAACCTATTAACAGGTGATATGTCCTAATGTGTTCTGATTCAAATTGTTTAAAGTAGAAATATTGACTGTGAGCAAAAATATACAAGGTAAAAAAATTAGTTTTTTCTTCTTCTTCAAAACATATTGGATCTCAGCAAGATCTTTCTCCAGATTTATGCTAAATATCCAGAAAAATGGAAGAGCGGATAAATTACTAGGCCATAGCATTCAGGGTTTTTTTCAATGAACTGTGGGTGAAACATCTTATTTGGACCTTTGACAAAGATTTAAAGTAGAGTGCAGACAAGCACTCTTTTTTCCTCAAAAGTAAATTCTAGATCTATATGACAGGCAATTTGTATATATTTCATTGATGTTTGTAAATCTTTTGACTATATGTGAGTCATGAAAAGTTATTGTATAAGTTAATTGCAAAGTATTTCCATATTTGGTGAGGATTCTGTCCTTTCAGTGAATCTCCCCTTTTTTATGACAAACTTTGTCTTGTCTTCTCTTTAAAGTCTTCATGAATGATTTAATAGAGCTGATTAATGACTGTGGAAAAGGATGTTCAGTTGTTATTGCCTTTTTTAGCCGCTTGACGCAAGCAGATGATCTAGTTATATATATTTTGTCCACATAACGCTAGCCTGTGACAGTTATTGAGCATCTCTTCTTAATATTGCTTGGAATGTGACATAAATTAAGCTGTAAGGAGTAATATAAGAAGGAGGGTTAACCATAAAACTAGTATTTCTTGACTTTTCTCTATCTGGTATTGATCTTCGCTGGCGAAGTTTGCACTTTTTAATACATCTTCTTCTAGGTACCTCACCATTTCTTGAGATGTAAGAGAAAAAGCAGTATGTGTAAATTGACTGTACACATTGCATGATGATAAGATGAAGCGCAAGCCAAATGATTTATAACATATTGTTCATGCAGTCTTTGCAGATGTATGTGGAAGTTACCACAAACAAGAAATTTACAATTTCTCAAAGACTTTATTTTAAAATGTGGAATCAGGGGAACCTTAGCTTACATGTAAATTTGGGATTGATGTTATTTTTATCCCTTGTGCCCAAACTCGGTCCTCGAGGGGCGGCATCCTGCATGTTTTAGTTCTCTCCCTGGTGGTAGTAACAACCATTTCAATATGTCAGAGTTCTTTTTAGGCCTCTAATGACCCATCATTTGATCCAGGTGTGTTAAACCAGGGAGATAACTAAAACACGCAGGATGCAGGCCCTTGAGGACCGACTTGTTACTCAGAGATGAATATGTCCTATTTAATACTAGTCATACTGACGTAGAGCGAAAACATTACATTTATTTTTTTGTTAAAAAATAAATGTCGAAATATTTAATTGAAATTGAAATACTAAACTGCAGAAAAAAAGCGTCTTAAACTCCGCCTGGTTGGGCTGCCCTTGTATATAAATCAAGCCCACTCCAGTCCCCGCTCCACGAAAAACCGCGAGATCACCTGATTCTACAGCTTCCTCAAATCGTAAGCATTGCTACTCTCAGGAGATCCCAAAGTTGTTAAGCGGGTTATGGAGGTAATGTTGCATGTTTTATGACACTATACCATGTTTGAACTTGAAGACAGAAATGCAGCGCGTCTGTGACAAGAAAACATCGTTACATTGATGAATCATTGAGGTATGTGTTTTCTTCAAGCTGTCAGTTTATGCAGTACTTCGAAGTGATGTGATTCAGCAGCTAAATGCTGTGTGTATGTTTGTTGCCTTGCACGAAGGTCAGGTTGGCGTTGCTGTGTGGGAATGGGTGCTTTCCCTTGCTGGTCCAAATGGAGAATAAAGGGAGCGACGAGGTGGAAAAATTGAAGTCAAAGTTTATGTCAATGTGGCACAATGTGAAGTACAGTAAGTGACTTTCTGCAGGCTCGCAGACTGATATAGTGTAATGCTTGCATGCATCTATGTAGTAGTGCTGTGCTGCAAATTATGTCTAATTTTATAAACTTCTGATTTATGAATACAGCGCTAATTGAGATTTCTCACTAAGATCCCAAATATATATATATATTTTTTCAAAAATTCTGAGTAGTTGAGACATGCAGCTGTAAGTGTAAATTCATCAGTTAGTTATGACTGTACACGATTCATATACCAAGGCAGTCCAACCAGGCGGGATTTAAGACGCTTTTTATTTTATTTTTTACAGAAAACTGTAGTATCTCATCACTTGCTGAAACAAGTTATTCGATATGACAAAATTCAAAAGCTGGGTTTTCGTAGCAGCTTCACTGTGACTGGAGAAACTTCACAAAAAAGCACCTAAATATAATTCTTGCAGCATTCTGTGGTTGAGTCACTACTGAAACTGAAAATAGAGTTCTTACAAACTTTTAAGTGAGATGAAATAACTTTAGCAGGTAGGCAGCATGACATTATATTCGCACAGAATGGCAGTTATAAAGCAGGTTTCTCACTTAGCTGAGTAAATACAATCTTTTAGAGTCCCTTTCAAAGTAAATTAGCCAAGCCCTGATATATGTTCTGTTCATTATGTGTTCTAGGTTGGGCACTTAAATCCAAGACTCCATTCAGTAGAAACTCTCCAGCATTTCTTCTGGGGAAGTGCTATCATTTTAAGGCAGAAGGTAAGTTGCACAATATCATGAATTACATAAACTTGCACTGATTTTGAAAATTTGACTTTTACTTATTGCAGTCATCTTTTGATGATTTTTTTTCCCCCCTAAGATGACGACTCTGCCTCTGAAGTCTTGCATGAAGGCTATGATGAGAGCCTTGTCATGGGGAACGTAGAGGATTTCCGAAAGGATTTTGCATCTCGTTTGTGGCTGACATACCGGGAAGATTTCCCTCCGCTACCAGGCAGCACCCTGACCTCAGACTGTGGCTGGGGCTGCATGCTGAGGGCCGGGCAGATGATGCTGGCTCAGGCTCTTGTTCTGCACGTCTTGGGCAGAGGTGAGTCGAGAAATTAAAAACAACACAGTTAAGCTTGGTTTGCTTAACATTTTAACTGGATAAACTTTTTTTTTTTTTTTTAAGTCCTAAGTTGACTAAAGTCTGACACTTTTGCATGTTTTTAATGTTGAAACCAGGAACTAAGATTGTTTTTCATCAGTCTCAACCTGAACCGAAAGCCAGATTTAGTCTGAAGCACATTTCACCCCTTAAACATAATTTTTAGCTCTCAAACTTATATTTCTATAGGGATGCAGGGTTTCCCCCAGTGTATTATAAGCCTGGCGGCCCGCCATGCTTTTTATTTTTAGAAAAAATAATTGGGGGAAATCGCTTAATTTTTATTTTTTTTCTTTTATCTTAAAGCTGGATTGCAAGCGTCTCCGGTGTTGTGAGAGTTTCACTTGCGGAGCAGATTTATTTCTGAAAGGTTTATAATTTATGCATTTAAAGTTGGGAGTGGACCAATCGCACAGCTCGTGCCTCTGCGCTTTGCCTCCTGCGCTGCTGCTGCTTTATCTCAAGTTATCTCAGCTCTGATCCCGCTCGCCTCCTTTCACTCAAACTGGACTCAGGCTGACCTGTATGGATATTTACATCAACCCCCAGTGATAAATTGTTATGGAGAACATCAAATTAAGAGTTTAAAACAAACCGCGTTAGCTCTGGTTGCGCAGCTCTATGTGAACCACAGGAATAACTTGTTGTCACGCTTTCAGAGGTGCGCGTTGAGCGAGCGGTGAGAACGATTTATATTTGTGGACAAAACATTATGCTGCCTTTACATCTCAATACGCTGCCCATGTATGTTGCTGGGCATACATAAACTTCCCTGTAAAGTTTATGTATGTGTTCCCAGTTGGTCGGTTCGTTAGTGGTTAACGAACCAGCACTAACCTCATCATGCAGGTTCAGCCAGTGAGGTGCTTTCGCGCTCTCCTTATAGTAACGCTTCACACTGGTTTTATATTATTTTATCATTATTTTTAGTATATATTTTTTTCCCGGTTACACGATTCATCAAACCGTATCAAATGCTTTGTCTACTTAGTCAGCCAGAGTTCATGTGTGTGGAGATCAGAAAAACTCGAGCAACAAATTTGAGCAACCTGAACAGTTTCTGTGTCCGCTTATTAGAAACGCAATAGGCAGAAACTGAAGAGCTACTAAAGCCACATTAGCAGCATTAAATTAAATCTCCGGTTTGTTGCACAGCTCTGAGCGCAGTGCAGCGGATTTGAGTCCTCATGCAGGGCCGGTCCTACGCTGTATGAGGCCTGGAGCAGAATTTGGCCTAGGGGCCCCTCTTCCTGCTAAACATCAGCACCTCTAACAGCTTCTGTGTTAGGGGGAGGGGGGAGTAGTTTAATTGGCCAACCTAAAAAGGAATAAGTTATAAATGCAGTTTACTAATTTGTATTTGTGAACAAACAGAGCTCAAACTCAAATATTAAACTCACAGCATCAGATTGTAGCTATGGTAACAGAACAATCTAACTATTAAGATTGTTTGAACTTTTACAAAGTAAACTTGCCAGCTTCTTAACATCTTAGATTTAAATGTTAAATAATTTAAAATCTTTTAATTTATGTATGCTGAAACCATTAAATCAAATTTAGCAGCATTGATAATGTCAATAAACAAATGTTACATTTATGTATCTGTGTTCTGTGTTAAAATGGGGAGCCTGATGGAGCCTCTGACTTAATTTGGATTAAACAGAAGTGCAAATAGTTGATATTCATTTTATTTGTATTTTTGATTGTTTTTAAGACTAGTTGTGGGTTTAAATGGTGTTTCACTGGCGATGTTTTCCTGTAACATAATTATCCAGTAATATTTTTACTTTTCCTGTCAGCTTAACATCTTTTAATACAAAAACATGGTGGCCCACCAGTGGGCTGCCTCGGTTCCCCGACCACCGGGCTTAGCAAGTTTTCTGGGGGAAACCCTGCAGGTCGGGTGCTGCACTGGTGTCTGTATATTTTGTGGAATAAGGGGAATGGGATTATAGCCCTTAAAACATGACATTTTCTAATGCAGCTGTAAGCAATGTAATGCACAATTAAAAGTGTTCCAAAGTTTTTTTTTGTTTTTTTTTGTTTTTTTTTTGTTGTTTTTTTTTAATAACAGGACATTAAATTTTTTTAATATAAATTATACAACTCGTATTGATATTGTTTCTATTCTTTTTCTCAACTCTTCTGTCCAGAGTTGTTTCAGTTCAGTCTTTCAGTTTGGAGGGTCTTTAATCATAAATGGTTTGTTGATGTCACAGAGAAATCGAAATGTGTTTTTAAATACATTACGGCTATGTTTCATTTGACTACCATACATTTTCCTTTACAAGTATAACAAACGCCATCTGTTGCAGAACTGTGTAGATGAAGCTTGCATGCATATTAAGTAATGTATGTCTCCATAGATTGGATTAGATAGAACTGATGTTCAGTGTCTTATTTCTCAGTGGAATATTTTAACAACTTTCTGAAATAAGTACCAATGAGTAGAAAAATGGGATTGGGCTGCAAAAGTATTATAACTAGAGAATTCCTTATATCCTTTACAGTCTCACTGACTAATGAAGTAATTTAAAAATCTTTTCGTTTTTTAAAATTTGCTCTAAAATCTGTCGCTAATAAAACATTTCTCCATAAAGATACGAAAGTCCACTTCAGGATATTTATGGATCCATTTTAAATTTGATTCACTTTGAATCAAGGTCATTTTGTTACTGCTTCTGACTTGATTCTGAGTTATTTTATTACCTGGGCTACTCCCATTCGCTCTGTGTTCATCTCCCACCCTGTTTGTAAGGCTAAGGTAGTGTTAAAGTGAAATACTGGGACACTCGAACATATAATTGAACCAAGTTATGACCTGTTTCTGAAATGAGTAGAATTCAGGCTTCTTGAGCCAAGATGGCTTATTTTTAAGGCCTGCATGAGTTTATGCTTTTAATGCTCTAATACTGAGGTTAGAAATGTAGAAAGATCAGGCTTATTACACGGTTGATTAGGGCCTGATCAAAAATGAACACTAATTCCTTTACCTTGAACACAACAGCTTACAATAGAAAATGAGAACTCTTTAAAAGAAATTAAATGGTTCTGCCCAATAATATCAAGTTTAGGTGTACTTTAAATGCCATCTTACACACAACTGAGTAAGGAAATGTTTGAGAGTTACTTGCATGAGGAAAAAGCAATGTATTCATCAACAGTTATAGCTCAGGGTAATATAGAATGTTGTCACAATTGGGGTCATAAAAGTTTTAACCAGTTGCCTCCAGATCACTTTGACTATACAGAAATGGAACTCCTTAATACAGAATACACCCATAGCTTATTCTGCATTTATGAGGTTGAATTGATTAGCTGCAAAGGTTTACAGAATGAAATGCATTTTATTTGCATTGTAAATGATAATATTTGAGAGAAAAAGAATTTGGGGAACTCAATGAATTTTGTAATATAAATGCGTGGAATTGTTTTTTTCTAATTATACTAGATCTAATTAGAATATTGGAGAATTCTGACCCAACCTTATTCATCCATTCATTTTCTGCAGACTGGTCTTGGCCAGAGGCGCTCACCCTCCAGCCCTTAGATGTAGAAACGCGGACCACCACAGCAGCTAAGCGACTTGTCGCCTCTCTGCAGGGCACCTCCAGGATTTCTGAAAGCAGAGAGTCTCTTGCACCTCAAGCCCAGGCATCAGCAGAGGAAGCAGATGCACATTTAAAGGAGATGTATCACAGAAATCTGGTGTCCTGGTTTGCAGACGTCTCCTCAGCTCCACTGGGTCTCCACAGACTGGTCCGTTTAGGAATGACGATTGGAAAACAGGCAGGGGACTGGTACGGTCCAGCTATGGTAGCACACATCTTGAAGTAAGTTTGACCTTCACATATGCACTATGCAGACAACTACTATTTTAAAAGAGCTAAAATACTAATACTCTGAAGTTGGTATTAAAAAAATGTCCAAGTCTCAACTTTTATGGAGCATAGCATAATGCTATTCTCCAGGTAAAGTTAACACAACCTAACCTAAAAACTCACTTTGAATGACTAGAACTGTTGCATAACTTATGAACATTTCAATCAGTAAACCACAACAAGACAAACATGTTGGAGGAGATAAAATCCATTAGAGGTTGGCATTTATTATATTTATCTTTTATTGTGTAAGATTTGCAATCATAAGGATTTTCATTTATTGTGATAAGTTTCAGTTATTGATTGTAAATAAACTTATAGTAGGATCATGTTGTGCCATGGCTCTTTTTTGGTGTATGTGCAGGTGTACTGTTGACAAAACATTCTTCAACACAATTCAAAATAATGTTCCCTTTTCAGCATAAAAGTAATAATATCCCATATATTTTGTTCAATATAAACTTAGCTTTCACCCTCAGTTTCTCTCCTTCTCTTACTTGCCTGTCTACTTTTTCTGTCTTTTTGTTTTAGGGAAGCTGTCAAGGAAGCGATGGAGCCTGGCTTGGCGGGTATAACTGTCTACGTCTCCCAGGACTGCACAGGTATAAAAGATGATGCTGCTGTTGATAGTACAGGAAACTGGGCACAGCGCCCAAGTCGACTGCTGTTTTATTCCTCTGTCGTTCTGCTGCTGTTAGATTCCAGCTGCTAAAAGTGGGGGACAGGACTGTGTCTATTCCCCACAACAATCACATCCATTTCAAATCTGTAACATGCCGCCACGACCTCCTCTTAACCTCTGTATCAGCTGATTCATGTTTGTCTTCTCAATAGCAGAAGATGACTGTTTGTGTGAGTTGGTAGCTTTTTTTTGTTAGTGCAGTAGTGCTAGTCTCAGTGAGAAACAATGTTAAAGCTTTTGAATCTTTTGGAAATCAGTCAGCATTTGTAAAATTTTACTTTTCTTTAATAACTGAAAAATTTGTTTTGTAAATTCAAATCTGAACTGTTTCCTTGGTGAAACAATTAATGCACATTTTTCTAATTCTAAAGAGTCTAACAGTACATTTATTTCCACTCTACAGACTTAACATGCTGCCTGGATGGAACAATAAGGACTGTTTTTAAAAAGAAAAATGATATTTAAGAGAAAATGTGTAAAACAGAATTTAAGGTTCCTACTCACTCCAGAAAAGAGGAATTAGATGCATTTTTGCGGGTCTGCAAGCTCTGTCTGCACTTACAATCAAGCCACCCTCTGATAAAATGATGAGAATGTAAAGTAGCCTAATGTCTTAAAATTAGATTTTTAAAAATAAAAATGGACTCAAGTCCTAAAAACAGATGTAACTCAATTGAACTTTTGCATTGTTGTTCATTTCTGTGATCAACAATGCAAATCTTTTCTAGTGTACAGTGAGGATGTCATGGACTGCCACAAGGCCCTGAAAGCAGGAGAAACCTCTGGTGAGACAGCAGAAAGTCCTCCTGTTGCACAGCACAGCCAACTGTCAACGACCCCCACACTGCCAGAGAACCAAGCCGTCGTCATCCTCATCCCTGTGAGGCTGGGAGGAGAAAGGACAAACCCGCAGTATTTTGACTTTGCAAAAGTGAGCGAAATTTTTATTTTTTTTTTAAGATCTCATAGACATCAATGTTAAGTCTAAGTGGTTTTGTCTTAGAAGTTCAGTAGTCATTGTTGTAAATTGCAAGTTTAGAAAGTCTGTTTTACATTTGTTGAGAGATCAGAGTTTTGTGGATGATTTCAGGTCTCATTTTGTAAAGCTCTGGCCCGTCGATATTGATTTATGCCAATTCTGATTAAAAAGGAAAAAAAAGAAGCTTAAATTAACATTAGTAAAAGTACTTGTTTTTAGTTTGCTTATACAGTATTAGAAAAAGGGAAATCATGAAATCTGTCAAAAATCCAATTTCTTCTTAAATATATTTTTATGCCTTTTGTGCTTCATGTGACTGTTTCAGAACACCACACTGATATTGGAAAATGTTTAACTTTAAATCTGCTTCCTTCTGTAGCAACTTCAATACTGAAGAGTGTTAATGCAGTGTGGTGCATCCACTCAACAGAAAAAGATCACAATTAGAGTTTTTACCTGTCGCCAGGCAACAAAGTCATTTTCTACTGTATGATCTAGAGATTGTTTTGCTTTTATTTCAGAGTAATGAAAAACATTAAACACTGATCAGTGGTCAGACTGAAAATTGACCTATTCAAGTCACAAGCTGATTTCTTGATTCATCTCCAGAGTTAATTTAATTGCAGTGAATTATGTAATGAACAAAATGAAATCATTTGAGCGCTAATTCAGACATATGTGTGCTTCTCTGCTCATTTAGAGGATATTGCGTCTGGAGTACTGCATAGGCATCATTGGAGGGAAGCTCAAGCAGGCCTGCTACTTTGTGGGATTTCAAGGTTAGTGCCAGCATAATGGAAAATGGAGAAAGATACATTCACATAGCAATTGGTGTGAATAACAAATTATTTTTGCATAATATACCCTTTGTATGTGTAGAGACAAAGTAAGTTAATGTATTCATGTTTGTATGAGGAAAACGAAGAGGAGTGGAGATGAAACCGAGTGAAGCGGGGCTTACTTTATTCTCTCTGACCCATCAAAACCTTGCCCATTTATCACAAGTAAACCTCCCAAGTTGTAAACCATAATTGATTTCCATAGGCGGCATGCATTAAATTTTATCCGGGCGCCCAAAGTGAGCCACTCTTCATCACCTTCAGCAGCCAGGAGAAACCTTCAGTTGTACATCTTGGCAGTCAATATTTACGCATTTACATTTTACCCATTTGAAATACAGTGTTGGATGATGTCTAAATGACAAGCAATACATTCTCCCTGCCAGTGCACAGCTCAGCACTGCATTCATCATATGCAAAACGGTCGAATATAATTGCGTGTTTGTAAAAGTAATTTCCCCACACAAAAATTAAATGACAACCTCTTTTCTTGCGGGTGTAAAAAATGTGCTTGTACAAACGCATCTGATTATGCAGAATTTAATCCACCCTGCTGTATATTAAAAAGCAACAGCCTTCTTGAAAGCACATTTGACGCACACAACCCCAACATGTAGGTCCAGCGGGTGACTTTGAGCTGCTCTGCATAGATATTGAGGAGAAGCACTTTTTTTTTTTTTTTTCTTCCTTGTAATAATCTGATGTTTTTGAATAACTTGTCTTTTGTTTTGTCCTTGCAGATGACAGCTTGATTTACATGGACCCTCATTACTGTCAGTCTTTTGTGAATGTCAGCACCAGCGATTTCCCTCTCCAGGTAATGTAAAATTACACAGACGAGCCGACTGAGGGCTCCAGTAAATGTGGATTTTATAGTTTCTGTTAGTACTTATAGGTGAGAGTCTTAAAGCAGCACTCAGCCCAATCACTGAGTCTGTATTGGCTGATTTATTTGCTGCTCAGGTAAGCGAAGCTGCCGTCTAAGAGAAATACTGAAAATGCATGCTTTAGCAGATTTAACTGAAATATTATAGATTCATTAGACACGGAGTGGTGTATTTCACGTGTTTAGTTCTGTGGCAACTGTTGACTGGTCTAAAGTTAATGAAACCCAAATTAACTTCCGCAAAAGGTAGAAAACTGCATAAGACCGGTAAAAAATGTTTTGTTTTTTTTTTCTTCTTTTTTTGGGGCTCTTTTTACATGGGCTGCTGCATCATTTCATGATGTTGAACAGCCTGTGGCTCTGCTGAAATGTTAAGGAAGCCCAGGTTGGTTTAAAAGAACTGCAGCTGTTTTGCAGTTTTCTGAATGTTTGTTCCAGATTAGAAGAGGATAGAATCTGAATCTTGATCCGCTGTCTGGTTCTGTTTCTGGAGATGGAGAGTTGACCAGAAACAGATCTGAGTGGGGTCTGGAAGGTTGATACAATGGCAATTGATTGAGAATGTATTTGGTGCTTAGACAAATGAATCTCTGAAGTGGTGTAGCAATTTTAACCCATGTTCTAGATACATTTTTGTGTGATGGATATTAAAGGGGCAGTATTATGTAATCTTTTTTTTAGCTGTACATCATATTCTAATATTACTCCCACATCAAGAATATACCTGCAGTGTTGCCTTGATTCTTTGATACACATTTGAGAAATCATTTAATCTCCCATGACAACTTTTTAGCTGTCCAAAAGGCTCGGTGGAACATAGATCCACCTTCAAGCCGCAGCTTCTGAGCCTCCACCTCACAGAGCAGCCCTTCCCTGCGACTCCCCCAGTCAGCTCCATCAGACTATCTAGCACACTTGGTGGAACTGCACATCTGTCGAGCTAATTATTCAGGCTTAATCAGCAATGCTGGTTTAAAAACAGAAAAAGATTAATAGATTAATTTCCAGGAAGCTGAGTTTCAGAAAGAGCAGGAGTTTTTAAACAAAGACCCAATTTCAAGACGTTAAATCAGGAAGTACAATTTCTTTTAAGAAGCAGTTGCTTAATTATGTTATAAAATAACACTATATGCCTGGAAAATGCATAATACTGCCTCATTTAAAGCACTGACTCTTTTTTTATTATTATTATTTATTTTTATTAATACTAGGATGTATTTTTCTAAGTGTACAGGAAAAAGTGAGGAATGAGTTTAATTTCTGTAAGTTACTTGGACAAATGTACTTTTCAGTGATGTTTCATTCAGTTTTTTAATCCTTTCATGCTGTACCATACAACATTGCAATAGACAAGATTAAAATGCATACACGGTGCCGATCAAGATTTTTTTTTTATTAAATGATGAAGATTGTATTTGTGAATATTTACTTCATTTTGATAAGTGTCTTTAGATTTTTAACTTTCCCTCTGTTTTGTTTTATTTTTTTTTATTATTTTGCTAGTCATACCATTGCCCTTCACCAAAGAAGATGCCTTTCAGCAAGATGGATCCAAGCTGCACTATTGGTTTCTATTCTAGAAGTGCTCAAGATTTTGAGAAAATCAGGGAAGAAGTGTCCAAGGTAAAGAAACCTAACTCAGAACACCTTGAATGACTTAATCAGTGAAGTAATTGTACTGCTAATTTTCCAAATACGTTTTTTGTTTGAAACCATTTCGATATTAATTTCATTTTGCTAGTCCTACATTAGTTGAACAGTAGGTGGCAGCATTTAGCCACAAATGTAATTGAATTGTCATCCAGTCAATATGCTGTACAGCTGTTTCAAAAGCCCTGTTCCTGCCTATATCAGTCAGTTGTGCTTAAACTACTTATTTTACCATTAAAATTAATTCAGTTTGCATCTAAATACTTTCTTTGGAGTAGAAATGCAAAATAAAAGTTGCTGCTCTGTTTTTTGTTCCAGTTGCTGGAGCCGTCACCAAAGGATAAATATCCGGCGTTTACTTTTGTGCAAGGTCGCAGCGCAGATTATGACCTGTCGGCGGGTCTGAGCACAGAGAAGCGGGAATGGCCCTTTATTAGGGAAACGCGCAGAACCGTCACCACGGCCGGAGACTTTGTGCTTCTCTGACAGCCCAGTTTGACGGTACAAGAAATGTTCACTCATAACGATTCAAACTGTTGAAATCCACTGCATTATGTCTGTCAGTGTTTGTCTGACAGTGCAAACAGTGGATTATTATTTTTGGGAAGTTATTTGACATTGTGTTCTACTGAATCTAAATTCCTAACCTTTTTTTACATATAGAATTAATAAGAAATCTGTGCATTTTGCATCACTATATGTATTTTTGTAGTTATGTTTATGTCAAAATGGTTCATACAGCTTAAGTTGTCAGAAGTTGGGTTTCATTTGTAAAATTAACTTGATGTAAAAAAAAATGCAAAATCCAACTTTGGAAGGTCATAAAAAACATTTACAGTAGAAATGAGCACAGCTTGCACTGCTTTTGACAGAACGTTGTTTTGTGTCTAAACTAGCTGAAGTCTGCAGTGTGATTATTAAATTAACAGCCATAATGTTTTGAACAAAGCTATAAATCATTTTTAAAATTTTTTTTTTTTTTTCCAAATGAAACCCCAGGTTTAGGATTTAGTTGTATTTGTTTTGAAGACATATTCGTATAACTCTGATTCGATCCTGATCTTTCAATACCAACGGTGTCAAGCAGATGTTTAGAATGGGATCTCCAGCTAGAGCAGCACTTTTTATAATCAGTGCTAGTAAATACTAAGTCATGTTGTGCCAACTTAAAACGGTAGCGCAACCTAAATTTGACTTGTTCAGTTTGTCATGATTATCAAACAAATATGCAAAATTGTATCCAATGACACTACATAATTGGTTGAGGCATTTTCAAGTAAACAAAAAAATCATAAAATGGTCCTAAAAGTCATTATTTCAAGAAAAACGCAAACCCTGGCCTCAAAATTCAGTGGTAGCAGCAGTAAAAAAAAACAACTATCTGTTAAATATTGTAAACACATAGTACTGGGCAGTCTCTTCCAGACAACATGTTGCCACTTTTGACAAAATGCAAAAATTTGATATGGTGGTAACTCATGATGTCAATAAGTAGCCTGAGCTCTGAGCAAAGCATCTGCTTTTTAAACTTTGAACTACAACATGATTAGTTGGGTTTGATGTTCTACACAGATCCAGGTTTCGACTTCATAGGTAATAGACCATGAATAGCCAAAAAATATTTATTCCTGGCTCACTGTTGTCTAATTCATCCCAATTATTTACCAGATGTGTTTTGAGAAAATTAAAGGCAGATTAATTTAATGAGTTATTATTCTTAAAGGTATTCATTGTTATTACTGTAATAAGTGGTTCTTCTTTTGCAGTTTGAGAATCATGGATCTAGAGCTGTGATTCCTAAACTTTGTATGCTAGTTACACAGAGGCATAATTTAAAGAACTTATGGCATTAATGTTCAATATAAAATGCAATCTTTTTTTTTTTTTTTTTTTTTTTCTTTTCTAGCTTTTACAGCAAAAATACATTTCCCCATATGCCTTTTTTTTTTCTTTAGTTTGAGTTCTGTAAAAGGTTTTTAAGACTGCACACTGAGTGATTTGTAACACTGTAAGGTATCGAACCACTGATCTAGAGTATTTACAATGTGTTCCAGGTAAAGTGAACACCTTAAATATTATTTCACTTCTTCAGCACCTTAAGTGAAGTCCAAGTGCTATTTAAAGGTAGAGTAACTATTTTAGTTTTTGTACTTTCTATTCTTAATCTAGATTAAACTCTGAAACACTTGAAGGAAAAAATGCACACATTGAAGGAAGTTCTTCACAATTCAGCACAGAGTTCACTTAAGTTATAGTAGAGCTTTTTTTTTTTTTCCTTTTTTTTCCTTTTTCAGCAATAATATATCAAAGTCTTGTGTGACACCATACCACCAATGTGCTTTGATCTCTTAACTGGAAGATTGCTGGTGTGAGTCATCTATTTATGAACGGCACATTACATTTACTGTATGAATAAATATTACTTTTTATCTAAGGTACATTTGACAGTCCTGCTGTAAATATCTTTCAAATATTCTTTGATGCATTTCCACTTATTTCCCTCAGTTCCAACAGTGAATAAGTGAAATTCACTGCAATAACAGAATAACCTAAAATTAACATGAAGTACACTAGCTAAGGTGTCAAAATGTCATTGTCACTTAAACACTATAAAATATTCTTGTTTTCCACTCAAATGTTTTCTGTAAATTAATTTCTGAAATGTTGAATAAAATATTGAAACAAGTTGAACAAAAGAGCTAAATAAAGTATTTTACTTGAATTTGTTTGCATAATTTCTTTCTGTACTTGTTGAAAAATAAAAGTTAAAGGAAAATGAAATGTTTGCTTCATTTTCAAGACACATTCAAACCTCACCGATGTGTTGAAATAAATTCAATGCCTTTTCTCACCCAGTCAAATGTAGAAGATTAAAACTAATCGTACGTACTAACCATCTCTACAGCCCATTAACCAGGAACCGGAAAAAATGTGACCCAGTGACACTGGCAGCAATTGTGTTCCTCTGTGGAGGAAAAGAAAATATCCTTGTGTGCAAAGCTCTGTTGCCATAGATAATCTGTTGCCCTGTTGCTGTTTTCCCTGTACAATGCAAATTCTTGTATTATGATGAGCGGTGCTTTTTAAAGGAGGGAAATGTCCCTTCTGTGGGGAAGTTGGGGCAAGGGTGAAGAATGATGGAGAGACAGATTAAGAGTGCCTCATTTGTTCTCATCCTGGACACATAAAGGCATCGTTCAGATCCTCTGCCTGATCATGTCTGTCTTTTTTTTTTTTTTTTTTTTTGGCCTAGCAACAGACTTTGCAGATAGAGCGGGGACATTAAATATCCAAAAGCAAAGCATCTACAGAGACATTCCTCTGTTTGGGAGATTAAAAGTGTGGACAGGAGGGGACATGAGGGATATTTCTCCGAAATATGAAACACTCATTTGTTCTCCAGGCTGCTTGGAGATCTAAGTGTTGATTTTGTTTGCATTGTATCTACAGGGATCTGTGAATATTTAAGTCACAGGAGCAAGAGAATTACAATAAATGAGTAGTGGTTTTGTAAAACAAGCTAGATGCAAACATGGATTCTTTTTAGAAATCAGTAAATTGGGAGGTTAATATTTTAGTTTAGGGTTCGAGTAAAAACATTGGCATGAAACTTTCATCTGGCATCTTAACAAATGAGACCAGTTTAAATGAGTCCAGTTCAGATCATTCAGAGGCAACAATATGCAGTCTAATCCAAATTACAACACAATTGGCATTTTTTTCTTTTTTGCTAGTTTTATGCTAAATGGGGAAAAGTTGCGTAAGGAAGTCCAGCCAATTTTATTGAGTCTTTAACTTTACAGCAGTCCCTCATTTAGATAAAGGATGTGATGGCAGTGGACAGGAATCTTCTCTTTTTGTAATAAGAAACCTTCAGTGATACCTGCAACCATCAAAGGGACATAAACACAGAGGTGCTGAAACAGGTGTACTTTCTATAGGACAGAAAAACAATTATACATTATTTTGGAGTTGACAGCAAATTCTCCATCAATGAATACACACAGGAAGTACAAGCAAATAAGCACAAGGTGTACTTTCTAAGGAAAGAAAATCAACATTGAGATATCTGGCAGTTGAGCCTCAAATTAAAGATGAGATCTGGGACCAACAAAGACTAGCTGGGAATTTTATTTTCTGTTGAATTCTTAACCTCCTTAAGAAATTTACATGTATAGATTAGAAAAAATAGCATTGAAAAGTAAAAAAATATGTGGCTGTCTTGTTGCCAGGCGTCTAAAATGTCCAAAATTTGCACTGTTAAATGAGTGTGTGATGTAACGGTGCAAAACTTACCAGTCATTAATTACAATTTGCCTTACTTTCATGTTTTAAAGAGCAACTGCTAAGTGAGGTTCTCAGATTCTCCTCAATGTAAGATCAGACACTGATGGATCGCTTGAAGAACATCCAGGTGAATTAGTTGCTACTAAAAAAGTAAAATCCCACGCCCACAGTGTGCATATGTGTGTGTGTCTATCGAGGAAAAAAGTGATGTCTTTTTTTTCATTTTCCATTTCTAAGGAGCGTGTAAATTTATATAGATGAATGTGTAGTTTACACATGTACAGCTTGTGTGTTAGACATTCTAAATCTTAGGTGTCATTCCCTCCCTGACTTCACACCAGGTGCAGGGGTGCTAGATTTATACCCAGTAGCCCTTGCCCACCCTTGTGGAATGCCATGCATCTTCAAACAGGTACTTCACTTTGAAATCTCATCTCGGCGTGATCTCTAGGCGGCTAAATATACCCAGCTCCCAGATCCTGCAGCCGTCGGAGCGTAAATACCGCCTGCGCTGCATCGGACTGCGTTCAGAGTCTTAAGTCTGCCTGTGCAACTGTCCACTTGTCTCCACCCGTCTCCTGCAACGCCCTCCACCCCTGCACCCTCCAAACACAAGCTCCTGGAGAAGTGCTGAGGCACTGCATGCCTAACACATCTCCTCTGGGCTGAAGCCAGACAAATGTCATGATGCTGTGATTAATCAGCACCACACAAGACAGCTTTAAGGGCGTTCAACCCCGTGAACATGACCTACAGCGCACAGGTCAAAGGTCCCTCACCTTTTTTCCCTCTCTGGTTAAAAATGTGCTTCGTGGCATAACCAGAGCTGAATATCTGGATCGTTTTGCACCAACAGAAAAACTGTGTATGGGGTTGGCGTCTGGGGGGTAAAGTGTTTATGTTTCAACTTTAGATAATTCTGGAAGGGAGCAAGGAATATGGTTGATGTTTTGCTGAGCTGACAAGTCAGAATATTTTATAAGCAGAAGATTGTCAGATGACTTAAAATTATTAGGATTAACAAACATTTTTGAAGGTAAAATGAACAAATGATAAGACTATATATTGTAAGAGTAACTAAATAAATAAATGCATTTCAGGACTGATATAGCTTCATTATTTTTGAAATTTTATGTCTTAACTTTTTCTCTCTCATTTCCCCTGATTAATTTACAGTTATTTTAAGAAAGATGTTTTTAACCTTGTGTGATAAAATAGGATTTTTCAATTAAGTTTAAGGTAATCTTGGAATTTTGTCCCACATCTACTTTGCCCAAATTGAATAATTTATTTGATGCAGTACCTTAGATCAGTTGTTTTTAGTGTTCATAAAATTTTACAATAAATAGATGGAGATGAGAAGTACATAGAATTATATATGTATGACATGTAGACATATACTCCCTCCATCTTTGTGGTTAATGAAAAGATAAGGATGTTGGAATTTAGACTGAGAAAATCCTAAGTTTAGAAAACTTAAGATGGTGTTTGGTTGCCTCAGCAAGTGTAAAATGTATGAGCTTTCACAAACTATGGAAATACAAACAAGTCAAGAATTCCAATTTGGATGTCTTCTATATGTGTAATTAGACCTTTTTTTAATCTACTTTATCTTCTTAAAAATAATTGACTTCTGTATCTAATGTATGGGTTTGCAGGCTCTTCCTATGTTACAACAGGGAGAGGCTTCCTGTGGTAGGGGCCCAAAGCAAAGCTTCACACCTACCGTTGGCTAACCTCACCAGGCTGTGACAACAAGAAGGGCACTGGAGTTAACATTTAGATAACAGATGTGTGTACTGCTTTCGATTTCCATTCCTGGTGACAGAGAATCTTGGGAACATATTACGGGTTGTGTGTCATGGGAGCCTGTGCAATCCCATGTTTCCTGCATCTCCGGGGTGATGTGGAAGAACATCGAAATTCCTCATTCTGCTGTTTTCTGAGGCATGGCCAGCCCTCTGTCAGCTTTTACTAACCGGATGCATCCGAAGCCGGTGCCGAGGGTGAAGGTGGGGGATATTGCCTGCTGTGTAGCTGTCGACTTGTTTCTTATTGCATGCCAGTGTTGAGCAGGGCGGCAAGTGTGTTGTGTGTATGTGTGAAAGCCAATGTTGGAGGTTAGGAGGTTGTCAGCCTGTCTTTGTGTCTAAAATGCATATGGCGGGACATGCTTTGAATAAAGGAGAGTGTATCATCCTCCACAAACCCTCTGGAACAGTCATACCTGACTTTTGGCATCAGTCTCTGCGATGCTGTAGGCAAGCAAGCTTTGCCTGGTTATCATTCCTTAACATACACCTGGTTAATGATATACAGAGGCATGTGTGTGGGGCATTATGGGTTGGGGACAGACAACCATAAATCAAGAGGAAAAAAAGAGTTTCTGATGTGAGGTTTTGTCACTCGGGTTTTATTCAATTGTGTGTGTGAATCTGGCTGCGTGTGTGTGGGAGTGTGATCTGTTCCATCCTGTTAAATTTTTGTCTTTGTGTGCTACTTTGCAATCTCATCTCCATCCAAAACTCCTGCAGGCCCAGTGCTTCATTACTACGCAGTTGCAATAAAACCCACAGTAATTAAAGGGGATCTGGTTGTAATTGCCTCAGTGAATCAACTTAATCAGCACCTGTGCTCACAGTCATTGTAATAGTCCAATCTAACCTTTTAATACCTCAGAAATTAGAACTGTAAAAAATTATACACATGATAATCATTCTGTATTTTGAAACTCTTGAGTGGACAATGATTCAACTATTGGCCAAGACAAATACTAAAGCTTCGCCATGCTGTGTGAGTGTGTATGTTCACATCGAAAGCGTGTAAAGAATTAATTTTTTTTTAAATTTGCCACAATACAGCAAGGTCAACTGTAGCAGTGATAAAATGTGTAGATCCTTTGCAATTTTTAGGTTTTGACATGGTGCAGTCTCCTATTGAGGATATTCTGAAAGATCTAATGAGTTGAATGTGAGGGAGAAGCGATCAAACCATTAAAAATTTTAGAAGCAAATAATAGACTAAAAATACATCTAAAACTAGTTTTTGATACAGTGTATTTTTGATTGAAGTTTTGCCATTTGTTTGTGTAAAGACTCAACTGATTTTAGTGTTCTTTCACCAACATTAACTCTGTCCACTGCTGATAATACAACAAGAAAATCTGAAGTATTTAACAGATTAACTTTTTCAAGATCAAAGTAATCAATGCCATTTTCTTCACCTTTTATAAAAATATCAACATTAGAAAATCGTACCACTTAGAAAAAGCCATACACCTTGTCAGATTGAACTAGTTACTCTTGTTTCTACTTATCAAGTGGCAACTTGAATTTACATGGTCACCCTGTAAATTCTGCTCAGCTAATTTAGGCCTGGCTCCCACAGCTTGGGGCATATCCATTGAAAAGTACTTCTAACAAAACTAAATATGATTTGTTGCATTATTTTTTTAAATCAAATAAATTAGTTACAATACTATTACATGTTAAATGGAGCAACTTGTCATTTAACCAGTTGTATTTTTAAAATCACCTGTCCAAACCTGATGGTGTGATATTAACAAAGTTCCATTTTGGTCTCACTAACCGAGCGCACTTTCTTTGACATGTTTGCTGTTTGCATAACATGACTTCTTACAACTTCAGAAAAGATCTGCATAAAAACAGAACTGCGCAAAAGTACCAGATGTTTCACAAAACAGTTATAATATAGGAGGTAAATGTACTATAATAGTTTTGCACAACAATTTAGTTGTGAAACAGCCAGTATACACTGTTCAAGAAGAAGAGGAAGAAAAAAATCAGGCATAACGACACAGCTAAAATCATGAATAAATTAGCACACCCATTACTCTCACACCACTGGGCCCATGGCCTTACTGAAATATAGGTCTTTTCAACACATATACCTAATATACTAAAAAAGAACATTTAAAATGATTCAGTGGCTTGTGTGAACACATTAATTTTCAGTACTAAAAATATATTTTTAAGCAGGTTTTGAGCCCTTCTTCTTCCTTGTGTGGAATGCATAATGGATTCCTGTGTAATCCATTATGGCTGCTGAGGAAACGGGAGATAAAGAGTCATCGGCAGCACCCACCCGGGGTTGTTCTTCTTTAAATGAAGTTTTAATAAAGAACGACAGAAAGGCTGTACAAGGTCAATTATCAGGCTTTGCCCACCCACTGAAGCCCTTCTCTGATCCTTGTGCTTAGCGCACCATAATACCTGTCCGTCATAGCCTGCTGATCTACATGTAAAAATGTCAGACGACCAGATGAAGGCTGAACCTATCTATCCAAAACCTCTGTCAGAGTGCGTTTACTGTTGACTATTTTTCGTCCTGACTGGCACATAAGGTCGCCACTGTCACAGACTGGCAAATCAGGAGAGCCGACTATGGTCGATGTTCATTTGTCAGCGCCCTCGTTGAGGGGGATATCTCTTTATGCATCAAGAATACGTTAAAAGTCACTGGGGGCACAAGTGGTGATATTAATTTTGTGTGTCTGGCTGCTCATTCAGCGTTGAAAGTTGAAAGGTCCCCCCTCCAAGCCCTCTCAAGCTGTGAGGTGGATTTAATGTACATGGTGCTTATGAATATACTTATGTATTCATTTGAGCAATAATCGCCAGGCTGGGTTCCACACAGAAAAACAAACTGCCTAGCTTCCGGCAGCCATTTTAATTAAATGCCATGGATTGTCAAATTTATTGATCTCCCTCCCCTTCCCTGACACAACCCTGAAGGATGTCCCGTGCCATTTCCATATCTTTAGTGGGTTTTCCTGCTAATGCGAGATGAGGGATGAAAGGAGATGGAGGTCTGCTCGGCTAAATTAGGCCTGGCTCCCACAGCTTGGAGCGAAGGGAGGGAGGCGAGGTGAAAATGGATGTAGATAGGCTAAAGTGGGGTTGCACATGTCCTGAGGCGATAGCCTGCGAGCTGCAGCGAGGCCTCACTCTCAATCCTGCTCTCTCAGAGCAGATCTGTGTGCAGATGGGTATCTGACAGGCCTACAGCTGTTCTCCTAATTGTTCATTAAGTGTTCTATTGATTCCCTTATTTCAAATACATGTGTCTTTCAGCCGCTGCTCTCCATGTGATGTGGCAGGCATGCATGCCACGCACACATATTTACACGTGCACGCCGACACGCGCATTCCTGGCTTGGCCAAGATGACAGGGCTGGCTGATGCCGAAAATGTGAACTGCCACTTCTAATCCAGGATTCCTCTCTCAGTGGGGTCCAGCAGGGCCTGGGAAGCAGAACCTCATTCAACGTACCAGGCTTTTATTTTCCAAACTTTTAGCATCAATCAATTAAAGTGCTGGCAGCAGCGTAGAAAAAATGTTTAATTCCTTGTTAAGCGGCAGCAGCCTCAGATTGCACCTGGCTGATAAGGGAGTTTTCGTGAGTCTATTAGGTCCTGGTACTCTTGCCTGATTACTCTGAGAGTGTGCAAGCTTTATTTAGGTAAAAAATGATCAAGCAAAAAGAGGGAGAGGGAACGAGAAGGGAGGATACAAGAGGAGACAAGAGGAGTCAAGAAGTTAGAAAGGAAAAAGGCTGCAGAAAAGATTAGAAAGTCGACAACACCTTCACGTTTGAGCAAGTTTTATCAGCTGGGGCTATCTTCAGCTTTCAGACTTATTCTCAGCTTATCTGCTTCCAGAGTTACTAAAAACAAAAAGCTATGCTTATACAAGTGTTTTGGCACAAAAACTATTGGTCTGAAAAGTTGTATAAATAGATTGTGTTAAGAAATACATTTGTCCATGCCCTGGGTTGAATGCAGGGAAGCATCTAATCTTTTGTCTCATCCTTTAAATTAGCTATGCAGACCTTAAATGCCCTGAGGTACAGTGCTGGTAAGAAGGTTATTTACACTCATCATTAGCATGAATAACATTAAGTTTGGGACTTAAAAATACATTTTTACTATTGTTTTTTAAATAAACATCCATTCACTGTCTACACCTACCTGCAGCTGTCAATGGTCAAAAGGCAGGTCACCATTTTGTCAAAGAGACACACAGGACAAGCAACCAATCAACTTTAAAGGGACGCAGTTTCTCCTGTTCTGTTCAAGTTGAGCCAACTAGAACATGTGCAGATAAAGGCAATTTGTTTCAACGCTTTTGTGGTTTTCTAGAAAGAATAGTATTATGCAGACCGGTCAGAGATAAAGGGAGAAAAATCACCAGGCAAACTGTAACCATTTCTTTTTTTATCACTCTGCTCTTAGCCTTACAATTTGGCTTTCAAATTGGACTAAGCGCTTCGGTGGGTCAAGTCATATACTTCCAGCCTGGGTGGTCGTCTCCATTTCAAGAGCAAGGAAATTCCATTGACATTCCTGCGTTGAGTAGAGCGATAATGTTCTCTGTAAAACACAATCATTCACCTCCCTTCTCGCCGTTGTATAAGGCGCGAGGACCCCCCCAATCAATACTGCTGGCTGGGTGACTTATCATCGCTGCCTGGACGCAAAGCTGAAGAGAGTGCCGGGCAGCAAACAGTGGGCTGCATTCTGATGCAGACATGAGCCAACACCTGGTGGCTATGTCAGTGACCGATTTGTTATAAACCTGTCGTGCAATAGATCTGCTGCTTGTATAATTAAAACAGAGGACAAAAATGATAAATTTTTACAAAAAATACACATTTACAAAAAAATCAGAAGTGTGGTATAGATGACAATGGCAATGGAGAGGCTAATGAAAAGCATGCCGAGCTTGATCATCTGCTTTATTAGATACATGTTTTTTTTCTTGAAATAAAACTATCAAGAAATTGGTTGACATAAAATATTTGATGCATTGCAAGAGGGTGTAAGAACACATCTTCCCACTTGACTGGGAAAATGACACATACAGGCACAACAACAGTTTAAAAGTTTAGATTAGAGCACATCAATGTGCGAGGTTAGACCAGTGAAACTCCAGACCTAAATTCAATTAAGGTCCTGTGGCAAGACAACAACTGTTCTTTATCCTGTTACCCCCCCCAAAAAATTGGGTTGTTACTGCATTTTTCATATTTTGCATTTCTATACAATTGAAAGCCATATTTAATTTAACCCATGCTTCAAAGTTATACAATTCTTTGCAATGGTCTGTGCTGTACAATCAAAAGTAATTGTGGTTGTGACATGAAAAAATGTGAACAAATTAAAGGGTTGTAATTTCTTTTACATGGTACTGTGACAGTTATTTTTCAATCATCCAGAAGTACTTTGGGAATATTATATATCTTCAGGTATGTCACCATCTACATTATGAAATCACACACTCAGCCTATCTGGTAACTCCAATGCAGGTTCTTTTGGGAGACATCTATCCTACCTGCCCTAAAAAAATAACCTTGTTTTTACCTCTGAGCTAATTTGTAAACATTTTCGAGATGACCAGCTGTCTAAAGACTCCCTGGGATTGTTTGAAACATTTCAACCCATTAATTGAAAAAGGTTAATAGCCCACCACTAAATATGCATCTGAGATTGTTAAATCTTGCCAAGCATGACAAACACATGTTTAAATGGTTGAGTCGACGATCGGCAAATGCCTGCCTACCCTTTTTTGCTTTTAGCATGCTGTGTGATGATATTTTTATAAGGAAAAATAGTAGTTAATGTTTAATCTTTGGAGTGTTTGATTTACAGTGGTAGGCTCTGTTTTTATGTCCCATCTGGACAACACCAGATAAGCAATTTACCTTTTAAGCTTAGGACGCTTGCAGACTGAAGATGAACCAGCTGAATTTTAAGTTGGCTGACTGTTTACTAACATTTCATTTACTATGGGTCATCTGGTGAATAAATGGGCTGGAGGGATGCTGTTTGGAATTGTCTTTAACTTTGCTGATGTCTGCTGCTGAGAGAGCCTGTTAATAGTCTCTAATTGGGTTAGTGAAGAGATCGTGTTGACATTTCTTATGTGCTAACAGTCCAGGGTTTTGCTTCAGCCATTATGCTAATTCAACCATTATATATCTAGGGGTATTAATGAGACTGACACAAGTGATGTTGCAGGTAAAAGACAGTGAAATGGTCTGTAAACAGACAGAATTGATTCCAAGGCCAAAGTAATTGTCACCAGGCTGCACTGAGATGAACAGATTCCCTCCTCCTTTTCCTTTCAGCTCTGCTTTCTGTTCCTCCTCCTCCTCCTTCTTCTCTTCTTCCTCCCTGCACACCCCGTTTGCTCCTCCAGCCTTGTCCAGCCTTCCAAATAGTCTCTGACAGCATTCAGCAGAATCTGTCAAGGCCATCAAAAAGGTACCCAAACACAGCGTGAAGTGCCGTCTGCTTACAAAAATGAGACTTGATCAGAATCAATACAGTTTACCCCTCTTGCCCAACACCAGAGCACATCCATCCACCAACACAGAATCAGTTACACAGTTACTACTGATCTTCAGGATGCCCGCTCTAAAAGCATTGCCTCTGAACAGAGATGGGTAGAGTACGGAAAATTTTCTTAAAATAAAAGAAGTGTTACTTCAACACATTTTTATTCAAGTAAAAGTAAAAAGTAGTCATCTGAGTAATTACTCAGAACATCAGATCAAAATCTTAAAATTGATGCAGTCAGACAGACAAAAAGTATAGTTTTTTGCAAATTATGGTATTTTAGAGAGTAAAATGAAAATAATTAAATACATTTTGACAGAAGAAACACTTTTCCAACTCTTTTTTTTATGCAAAACTTTTGAAACTAATACTTAAAGTAGGATATGTTAAAACAAGTTAAAGTACCAGTTACAATAGTTTTTACTGTATCTTCTTTATCTGCACATGGCACATACATCTCAGCAAATGGAAAATAACATTAAAACCACAAAGCTTTTGTAAAAATGAAATTGGTCAGCAGATACAAATAGGTTTGATTGCAGTAATGCCAAAAAAAAAAAAGAAAAAAAAAAAAAGCCTTTTTCATTGTTTTTGAGAAGGGTATAAATCCTTGTCAATGCATATACAAACACAGGGTATTTGCCATTTTATTATTTTAAAATCAAACTTTGAAACTATATGTTACTCCTAATTCAGATTTTCAGAAACAAATTACATTTTCCTTTTTAATTTGAAATAGCAAGATATTCCACGTAAATGTCTAAATTAAGTGAACAAGTCAGTTTGTTGTGTTCAAATTGCCTCCATGATAAGATCTAAAAATCTAATTATATCCTCTTTTTGAAACCCCAGATATCTTGTATATGAGGTAACCTAACAACATGGAGGATTTGACCATTGCATATCAGATTAATATCTTATCTGTGGTCATCCTCAAAGAAAACTAAACTGTAAAACTGACTTTGTGCTACTATGAAAGTAACTGAATTATATTACCATCAACTCTAGATTTCTTTACTGTTCTAAAATCTGCTGAAACTACAGAACCATCACTTAAATGCTGTCGCTAGAACAGTGATGAAAGTACTAAGTGAAAGCCCAACTGTGCCTACTTTTTTTTTCATTATATAATCATTTGCAAGCCGCAGGGGTGTGTGTGGTTATCTCTCAATGGTGCAGGAGTTGACAGGGATATCAAATAAGACCTTGATAACAAGATCTGAACACAAATAAGAAGCAAATAATTATCAGCCTTCAGATGATGGGGTCAGGAGGAGGTGCTGCTTAATAAATCTTCTGGCTTCATGCAGAAAAAATTTCAGTTTTTCAATATTTTTTGCGATGGGGTTTGAATAGGAAGCAGAGGCTAATAAAAGATTGGCCTGTCATAATGAATCAAGAGAGCCTGTGTCAAGTAGGCAGTGTGAGTCCATTCTCTCACATATCCATCTACTGAACAAGCCTCCCTGTGCCTGCGTGGCTGGAGAAAAAAAGACCAGATGACACCCTATTTGGCTGTCTCTCCACTGAAATTAACATTAAGCCTGGGAGAAAGAGAGACAGTGTTTGGCACAGCATGGCTTCATTTTCTCCCGGAGTGAACACCAGGGCCCAAAGGGACACCAAGACAGATTTGCATGCCACTTGCTATTCTCTCCTTCCTGCTGCAAATTTATTATTGTGGCAAGTTGCTTCCCCAACAGCAACTTAGAGGACTTTTCAAATCTAAATGGTATCTGCAGGCGGTCAGGAGACATATAGAAATCCCCGGCGCGCACACACAAAGATAGGGGAAAAACTGCATCAAAAAAGTAATCATGGAGATCAGAATACAGCTGTCAACTGTGCCAAGCAGAGAGTGATGCCTCTGATGAAGTGTTGGAATGTTTAGGAAACGAGGAAACTTTTCACACAGAACTTTGTTGCTTCAAATTAAGTCGAATAGTAGAACTATAATTGTGGTTTAGAGGGTTAATATTCCCTACTTTGCAAAACTACTGATAACCTTTGAACTTCTTTTGGTAAACGCAAAATTGGATTTTGTGTACTAGACTGACAGCGAGTATGAAGAGGAAGGATAATCAAACACAGTTTTTAAAAGATTTTGTTCATAAAAATCTGAAAGGTTTGCATTTCTATTTAGTTCCTTTTAATCTCATATTACTAAATACAGTCATGTAATTGGTTTTAAATATCACCTAGTTAGTGAAATAAGTTCAATTGTGCTTAATTTGTGATACTGTTCTAATTAAGATGCTTTTCTTCTTCAGGGAGAGAGAAGGTTTTGGAGGGGGCTGAATTCAGGCAATCCTGGAAAAAGAAAAGCTACAATAGACTTGAGACTGGGATGGAGGTTCACCTTAGACCAGGACAAATAACCTCAACAAACAACCAGAGCCACAATGAAATCACACTTATGTGCTAGAAGGATCCAGTTAAGGTCAACAAGTTAATTCTCTGAATGTGCAAAACTGATAAAGACATACCTCAAAAGGCTTATAGTTGTATTTACAATGCAAGGTTCTGGTACTTGTTGACTGAAGGGAACTTAACACAAATGTATGCCAAACTCAAGATGATTCAGTATAGTTTTCAAAATACTACATACTAGAACAGGAACAGATTACAATGGACCCAGGCATATTCACATTTAAATGTTCACAGCTTTGTCCACTTCAAAGTATTTGCCGATTTTTTTTCTTTCTAAAAACATAAAGGAAAACTGCACCTCAGCTGAAATACCTAAGCGCAATGCTTGTTGACACGCCATTGACTGCTATTTGCAGCCAATCTAGGCGAACCATTCATTTTCCTTGCTGCTGATTGGCTAAACCCCCAAAAGTAGAGATAAGGAAGACAGCAGATTTTTGTTGCTGTGGTAATGCTAAGAGGATTTCCACTTTTCATATTAATCCATATTATGGTATATTTGGTGTTTGAACTAGTAAAATAAGCAGTTATAAACGTTTTATGGTCCCTGAACCCCGCACATACCACAAGTACACTGCAGTATGCTATGAGTTAAAATCCATCCAATAGAAAAGAAAATGACACTGTAAAGATCTGTAAACATATTTGCCTGAACAAATATGTTTACAAACATTTGTTGCTTAAGTTGTTCTAAAGCAGCAGATACTGCTGCTTTAGAACAGCAGAAATTAGCTCATAAAACTACGAGAATGCATAGATAAGTAGTCAGCTTGAGGCACAACGATGTTAGGCAGCAGAAAGCTGGAGTTTTGAGTTACAAGACGA
>CAEFZX010012398.1:0-20631 GCA_903066825.1 Alfaro cultratus | reverse complement strand
TCTATCTCTCTCTATATATATAGAGATAGATAGATATATAGATAGATATAGTCTTATATATATATATATATATATATATATATATATATATATATAGACTTATATAGATATAGACTTATATAGATATATATATATAGACTTATATAGATATATATACAGTATATGCAACCATGTTGGTTGGTGTAGGACCTCCAAACTCCGGATTTCGCCTGTCTGCGCCTCATCAAATAGTCGTTTGGCGTCTCAGTTATGCAGTTTCGTGTCTTCTTTGGCTGTGAAGAAACGGAAGTGCTATCGAAATCTGTGTGATGGGTGTCTCTTTCCGCTCGTCTCGCCTGTAACCCTTCCAGTGCTGTGTTTTTAAGATGTGGCTGTAGTTTCAGCGGGACCTCCTCCCCTCTTTCACCCGCCTTGGCTGCATCCTGGAGTCGACTGCAGCTGCCCCAGTGCAGCATCATCAGTGACCGCCTGTCTCTTCGATTAAAATCTTACCCCAATCTGCTTCTATTGGCTGAGAAAAAAAATATTACCAATCCCTAAAGTTGAGCTGGTAAGGCTGTGCTTCATTGCGGTCCGTCTATATCCGCAGTTAGTTCGGTTCTGATCCAGTTGTTGAGCTCAGTTGTAAGAGCGGCTAGTTTAATGGGTTGGTAGCTTTGTTAGCTTGTTAGCTAAAAACTAGCAGTGAGCTAGGCTAGCAAGGGTTGGGTTTAATATGTTCGGTTTTGTTTTCGTGTTTTTTCGATGGCCAAACAAAAGCGAAATGTACGATTGATTTGTACAGATTTATAATTAAAATTTAAAACACACTGAAAGAGATGCTTATTGCTACCTAACAGCTTTTTCCAAGCTTTTTAAAATTTCGTTCCAGCAAATGCATTAAAAATACTATTGTGTAGCTTTATACGTTAAGAGTCAGCGTATTATGATACTGCACCAAATAATATGCTGCCTACCCAGATTATCATGGTCGTAAGACTATGCTTTCTGCTGACTTGTATACATGCTCATACGGAGAATATTATAAAGGTTTGCATCAGATCCTTCTTAAATGTGTCGCTTAGATTTTCCTTAATTCTCAACACTAGTTTCATGCAACAAAAATTTAATAACTGAATCTGTATCCTTTGGATGAAAAGAGATTTATAAAAGAGGTTAATGCTGAAAGCAATGCTGGATTCCTCCTTTATGTTCTCTCTCCTGACCTGCTTTAGCCACATCAGCATTACTGCCCAGTGCTGCAGAGAACAATTTGCAATACATCTGGCAGGGCAAGCCATGTGAGATTATTTCATTGATGATTTTACTAACTCTTTTGGTGTTATTAACATTTACAACGCCAATCTTAACTATTCGTAACTAATGAATAGTTAAGATTCATTAACTATTTTTAATGAATCTTTAAAGATTCATTAAAAATAGTCCATGATATTTGTGCTCAGTCAGTGTTATAGCATTTTGAAAACATGTCTCCATATTTTGATGTTTACGTACTATTCTTAATCGACACATTTTTCTTATGAAGGATCTTTTTAAATTTTTACTTTTTGTTTGTGATATGATTTTAAAAAATTCAGTTCATTTATGTAGCACCAATTTACAACAAAGGCCCTCTCACTTCCAGATATGTGTAATCAGATATAATATAAACTCTTCCCCTTGGGGAGGAATTTTGGAGTCATCTGGGAGGGACTCAGAGTAGAGCTGCTGCTTCTCCACGTAAAGAGGAGCCAGTTAAGGTGGTCCGGGCAACTGTTTAGGATGCCTCTCTGGTGAAGTGTTCCTGGAAGACCTAGAAGATACGGAAGGGCCTGTGTTTTTAGGTTGGCCTGGGAACGACTTGGGCTAGCTCCACTTTTCTCAATTCCTGCTTTAGCTCATCACAAAAAGTGAACCAACTCTGAACTACAAAGCTAATAATGTAATTTAGCATACTTGCTTAGTGAAAAACACAATTTGATTGACGTCTAAAGACCATCTCTAACTTGACCTGCTAGTCTATTTGTTTTGGGCCTCACATCCTTCTTCTTGTTTTCCCACAGGTAAAGTTAAAGTGAACCAACTTTAATCCCTTCCTTCTCTGTTTTGGTTCGGACCTTGTGGGTATTAGTCTACAAATGGATAATGGAGACTGGGGCCATAGGGTAAGAGTTGAATGAAGTAAATTTTTTCGGTGTTAAAAACTTTCAAAATTGCAGTTAGTATGTATTTTTCCTGACAGATGACTACCCCTGTTACCCTGAACGTGGGAGGCCACCTGTACACCACCAGTCTATCCACCCTCCAGCGTTATCCAGACTCCATGCTCGGTGCCATGTTCCGGGGAGACTTCCCCACAACTCGTGATTCCCACGGGAATTATTTCATCGACCGCGATGGAACCCTTTTCCGATACATCCTGAACTTCCTGCGGACGTCCGAGCTCACCCTTCCTGTGGATTTCACAGAAACGGACCTGCTGAGGAAGGAGGCAGACTTCTACCAGATTGAACCTTTGATCCAGTGCCTTAACGACCCCAAGCCGCTGTACCCCCCAGATATCTTTGAGCAGGTGGTGGAGCTCTCTAGCACTCGAAAACTGTCGAAATACTCAAACCCTGTTGCGGTAATTATTACACAGCTGACCATAACAACAAAGGTTCACGCCCTGCTAGAGGGCATTTCCAACAACTTTACCAAGTGGAACAAACACATGATGGACACTAGAGACTGCCAGGTGTCTTTCACCTTCGGACCATGTGACTATCATCAAGAGGTGTCTTTAAGAGTTCACCTCATGGACTACATAATGAAACAAGGCTTCACTATTCGGAACACGAGGGTGCACCACATGAGTGAGCGTGCAAACGAGAACACCGTGGAGCATCACTGGACTTTCTGTAGACCAGCTCACAAAGTCGAAGACTGACTGATGGCACAGCAGTTGTTGCTGGGATGTTACAGTGAGACTTGTCTTCATATTACATAAATCATTATTATACAAAAAAAAAGTCCTTTGTTTTAATGATGTACTGCTGTTTTTTATGTTTCAACCTGTATGAGAGAAGGCTTGAGCAAAATCCATGCAGCAAAAGTAAATGAAAAATATAAATTTATGATTTGTGAAACTATTTAAAAAAAAATACTTCTTGAGCTCAACCCACATGTAGATTTTCTTGGAGTATTTAGAGTCTACAAAACATCACAAGTGTTTTCCACATGTCTAATGATGCAAAAACGTAATTTTGACCAGAATTGAAAAAGAGCAAGTAATAAAAGTGATGCAGTTATTTGAGACATATTGCCTGAGTTTGGTAGCAAATCTTTGATTGTAACACTAATTCAGTTAAAATCTCAATTTGTAGGAACAAGTTTAAAAAAAAAGTTTTTTTGGAGAATGTTCTTATTAGCAAAAAAGTAAACATTTTTCTCTCCGCTGATAGTGGAGTGTACTAATTAATTTCTCTACTTGTATGTTTTGTCCAGTAGATGTCTGGTGAGTAAAATTAGACTTAGTCTCTTAGATCCCCTGTAGATCCCTTGTACGGTACTATTAGGCTCCTTCATAGTTGATGCATGTGTCTTGTGTATGAATAATTTATGTGTCTGCTGTGTGCACTTTATGATACTCTGTCATAATGTCAACAGTTATGTGTTTGATTGTTCCTGCCAAAAATAAACCAGTTTGTGTATTTCATTTTAATCATTTAGCTCTATTAAGATTTTTCCCTTATCAATGACATCTTGAGCTGCAACTCATAAAAGAGTTCAACCAGTTTTAAAAATGTTTTTTCTACTTTCATTGGATGAAAATAATGCCTTGTTTCAGTATGATTTCTGAGTAAAATATAAGTTGCTTTTTATTGTTTTGGTGTCAATCTGTGTTATATATTTGACCTCAAAATAGATGTCAAGTGTGTCTAAATGCAAAATGTTTTCCATGTTTGGGATAAAAAGCAACAAAGGAAAGTGAATATGAATTTATTACACTGATTAGTTTCGAGTTTATTTTTCCAAATTTGGACAAAAAATTTGGAAAAATAAGATGTTCTGCCTCTGAAAGCAGAACATCTTTTTTTTTTAAATCAAAAATATTTAATGTTTGTCAGCATACTGAAAAGTACGTTTATGCACTGTACAGTTTTTGCATGAATCAGTGTGTTGTGGCATGGAGGTGATTACTCTGATGGGGAGCTGCACTGTTAAAGATTCTGAGGTTGCTTTAATAGTGGCCTTCAACTTGCTCGCATTATCAGCTCTGGTGAACTTCAGTATTCAGGAACGTACAGTGATACCGTGGCCTTTGAACCGGGTGCTGATTATTTTTGACAGTGTGGGGATCTGTGAGCAGGTTACAAATCTCGCTGGAAATCAAATCATTTCCATAAAGCTAGTCAGCAGAGGGAAGCATGAACTTCTCTAAACCCTCCTCGCAGACTGGTTTTATATAATATTTAAATAGAGAACATCAATTGTGAGTTATAGTTGCTGTTAGTGTTTAAATTGAATTACTGGGATAAGTTCAGTTTTTTATTATATTTCATCCGATTTATTAAGATACACTTGTAAATTATGAGGTAGTTTGCTTTAATGGCCCTTTAAGGAATTATTGGATTTTAGGTTAAAAAGGAGTTCAACTAATGATTTTATATGTGCAAAATGTAATTTACCACACTGATGTATGTACAGAAACAGCGTCTCTGACCTTGAAGCCTTCTTACAATTACCAGTGAGACGTGAATCGGTTCATAATTCACTCACGCGCAGCACACCCGGATGTCGCAAACTCCTGCCTGGTGCGTTCGTTTTAAACGCCATCACAGTTCGTCCCGGATGTGTCCGTAGCTTGCAACACACTCCGCCGTTCTCATCTGACTCTTAAAACGAGCGCGCCTCATCATTGCTCTCGTAACGTCCGTAAAGGACGCAGTAAAGGTGGCTTCCTCTGCTTCTTCGTTTTTGAACCGCTCTAATGAAAACGCGGCTGTAGAGTGTTTAGGAAGAGAAACACAAGCTTGTTCGCCGAGATGTTTCACAGAAGTAAAACCATAAAAGGTTTGCTCAGTATTGTCCCTGGGAAACACCGACTAGGGGCGTACAGGTTCCTACCTATCTTTTTCTGCATTGGAGGAGTCATGGAGTGGATCATGATCAACATGAGGATAGGACATGAAACTTTCTGTAAGTGTAAACTCAAAGTCCGCGTCTGCTTCTTATGTTTAACCTTGATGGGAGGTTAGCATGTGTTAGCATTAGCAGTTCAAAACTTGGCTTCTTTAAATGACAACTTGTCCCACTTGTCATGTTACAGGTAGTCACCAAATTAAAAGCTTTGTATTTTAAGACGGTTTATTGGTTAGTAGTGTTTACCGTAGTCACAATATTACACTTCCTTGCAGAAGTATTTATACGTTTATGGCTATATATTTACAGTTATTTTCTGTGAAGTTCAGCCTTTCTTACGGTATTTAATTTCATCCATCTTCGATTCAGCTCTATCTAGATTTCTATTCCTTGTTAAAGAAATGTATCCACAATGCATGATTCTGCCACTACCACGTTTTACTGAGGGAATGGTGTATTCAAAGTGATGTCCAGTGTTAATTTTCTTCTACATGTGGTATTTTTTTTTAATGTAGGACAAAAGGCTTAATTTTGGTTTTATATGATGAGTCGTCATGCCTTAAATCTAAAAGTGGATTTCTTTTAAGAACTACATCCTTCTCGAAGTGCATCACTTATATTTCCAATCGTTCAGCAAGCTCAAAACAAAGTGCATCAAAAAACATGCTGCCGGTTACTGTGTATAAAGACTGAAAATGTATGAGCTTTCAGTTTTTATATGTGCAATGAACTGGAAAAAAATAAAATCCTAATTTTAAAATTTGATTACCTGATCACTGGCGAGAATCAATCAATAGACCAATTTGTAGGTGCATCAATATCCATCCATTTAACCACCCACAAAAAAACTTTGTCACAAAATAGATAAGAGATAAGATAAAATTTTATTGTCATTGTCACATGAACAACGAAATTTGAGAAATGCCATCAGTCGGTGCAAAGTACCATCAGTCGGGCAAAAAAAGATAAATTTACACACAGTGTAAGAAGTAAATAACAAATAGCTGATACACATCAGTCATGATGATTAATGTTGTTTAGCACCTCAAAAACTAAAGTTTTTTAATTATAAAAACAAAACATGGAAAATCTTGAATCAGCCAAGATAGCCGTTATCTGTAGGTGAATTCTGTACAACTTAATTTTGGGCTGGTTACCAAAAAATTATGAATAGACCATTACAACTCAAACAAATGCTACTTAGAACTGGATGTAATTAGAACCGCTCTACAAATTGTGTCTGAACAGTATGAACATACAACAGGTATTGCTGCATATCTTACAGTTTTGAATTGAATTACTGGGATAATTCAATTCAATGTTACCTCCCTAGGATATAAACTTCATACCAAGTATGTCAATAAAAATATTTTACTAGTTTTTTTGTTTTTGCACCTGCGATTACACTTATGCCTGGGAGAACAGAATAAATGAAAAAGATGGAAAGCAATAAACCAGTTATTAAACCACCTCTGTTAAGTCTAAACCACCTCTATTAAGTCTGAACCACTGTCATTTGTTTTTGTATTTTTTTCTTTTACAGATGTTCTCACAAATGTGGTTTAAGGAAAACTAACATGACTCAAAAGCCTCTGCTTGATATATATATATATATATATATATATATATATATATATATTAAAAAAAATGAAAAAGTGGTTTATCCTTTTGTACTCTGAGCCTTTCCAAGATAGAGTGGAATGGGGATTTTTCTACGAGAAGAAGACTCATTTTTTTATTCCTCAGATTCTGGTGACTGTAAAACTGCCTTTATGCTGTGTTACATATTGAGGTTGTGTCAGAAAATGTGCAGGTAAAAAAAAAGATTTTTATCTATTAAACATCCTGGTTAATCAATATAGGAAGTACCAGAAAGGCAGCAAATATGAAATTAGATTCCACATATGCTGCAGTGACAAATACATTTGGGTCATGTAAGTAGAACAGAGCCATTGTTAATGAATAGTAACACCTATTCTTTTCTGCTGTTCCACATTAATCACCCAAGGAAGTAAGGATGCCAAGTATCAGTCAGCTAAGTGTTTTACTGTATCCATAGGAAGGCTACACTTCATTTCTCATGTCTTCATTTTTTTTTTTTTTTTTTTAACAGACGATGTCTACAGAAGGAAAAAATCAGAGCGGCAGTACCAGCAGAAGATGACAGACGGTCTCCTTGTACTAGATCAACATGGAGCCAAGTGAATGATGGTCGGACTTCACAAGAGTCGCCTAAGGACGCACTGTTGGACTCACTGGTTTCACAGTTAAATCGCAAGCATAGAGAGGCTCTGGACAAAAAAAGATGATGGAGGAATCCCTTCCAGCTTGCAAGTTTTACAGGCTTTATTCTGAAAATACTGAGTAAAAAAAAACAAAAAAAAAAACACAAGTTAATCTTAGTGTAATATTGTCATATGTTTGAGATTAAGTGACAATAAATAATACTAAAGTAACAGAACAAAATATTTGTATCTATAATTTGAGATATTGTATGGTTGAGGTAATAACAGTATAAAATGCATCTCAAAACTAATCAGCCAGTTCTTATTCTGTCATTCATCCTTATCCTTATCCCTCATTCACTCAGTGAAATCGTGCGTTTTTATGTGTCAGTTGTACCAGCCGACAGAAAGAGACTGCAGGCAGATGAAACTGTTTGGGTATACCGACAGCTTGATGGGGTCCCCATTCAGCCTCACACGGTCCAGGTTGGATCGTAGGTAGTGGCAGGTGTCGCCTTTGCAGAACATCTCGTCTGTTATAGTTGAGACATTGTTGTTCTGTAGGAAACAAATTAAAGAAAAAAAACATAACATTGGGATATTGTGTAGCCTGAAATGCTAAAAGGATTGACTGTACATCTTTCTCTTCTCTTTAATTAAAAAAAATGCAATAGACCTTACATGCAGGTGAAAAATACGAAGGGATTCTGTAAGTTTAGACACTTCTGTTAGTTCATTATCTTCGAAGTCTTTTAAACAGTTCCACATTTTGTGTTGTTACAGTGACAACATACGTATACACAGCATTCAGCATTGATCCCTTTTAGTCAGAAACCCTTCAATAACATCAAATACTCCCAGTTGCATTCAGAATAATTCAAAGTCATTTGAATAAAAATAAAGCACTTACTCTGTGAAGGCATCAGCCAGTGCTAGAATAGGAGCTTCTTAAGCAAAGCATTTTCATGTGTTAGAATGGCCCAGTCAAAGTCAAGACCTACAGCCAACTTGGACAAAGCTTAGCAATAGCTGTTTTTGTAATAATAAACAAAACTTTCATTCCCTTCATATGCAAAGCTAGGAGAAATGCACCCTGAAAGCTGTCAACTGTACTGGCAACAAACAGTGGTTCTGTAAAGAATTGACTCACCTAGGCTAAATAGAAATGTAGAGATTTTTCAGATTTTTATTTGAAAAAAAATATTGAAAGTCATTGTACTTCCTTTCCACTTACAATTATGCACTACTTTATGTTGTTTACTATCAAATTTTAATGAAATACATTAAAGTTTGTGCTACCAATTTGACAAAAGGTGAACTCCCTGTTGTGTGAATACTTTTACAAGGCATAGCATGTAATTAATTATGTGTTCCCATGTCAGTAGAGTCTTGTTTGCTTATTTTTTAGATTTTATTGAAATGTGCATAGACGTATGCAGTTTCTTTTGGCAGTGATGGCACAGCAGCCAGGTCAGAGGGAAAGCTCCTCACATTAAACGAATGCGCTCAGGCAGACACACATCAGACATGTTGGCAGCTCTGAAGAAGGTAACATCTGCTCTTTAGATTCTTTATACATCCCCAGACTGCCTAATGAACAGCCCAGCTCAGTGGTCTCACCAATGTCACTTTGCTGTTTAAAATGTGACACGTAGTTTTGAGGGGATCACATAATCAATCCTTTTATTGCATAAGAATCACAGTAAAAAAAAAAAAAAAAAGAACTGGAAAATACCTCAGCAAGTGTTGCATAATCAGACTTTGAACAGTTTTCAAAAAGTAATTTCTTGAGTTAATGTCACTGTTTGCCTCCTGAACTGCTGCCACTTCGGGGTCCACATCGTGCTGGAGGCTGTCATCTGGAATATTCACAATCTCAGTCTAAAAAAAGGTAAAAAAGTGTTTCTCAGCTCTCCTTCTATCACCCTCGAACTTGTTTTACCTGTCTATTTATTTGAATGGTACTTAAACACCAGAAGTCACTCACTACAGGTTGCCTTGCTTTCATGGATTCATCCTCTTTGCCAGATAAAGGTCTGGCAGAGAGAAAAATCGATGCAAAGACTAAAATCCATGGATGCATTATTGTCGGAGAGCCTAGTCAAAGAGATCGCAGCCTCCTCAGCTGTGAGCAGGAAAAAAATTCCGTTCAGTTTTCATTAAGCAAACATTTTACTTTTCTGATAAAAAGTATTTGCATCAAATTAGGTTCATAGTTAAAAGTATCTTAACTAGGTACTTACTCTGTTAGGAAGTAACAGAGTAAGTACCTAGTTAAGACACATTTATCATGGATGACATGTATATACCACCATTTTATTTCTATTTTTCCGTTTTGCAAAAATAGGATGGATGCGTCTTCTTCCATGGGATGATGATATTTATGAAAGAGCACATTGCTTTCAACCTAATGACAAGAAAATTGGAACAAAAGTAAAATATTGGTACTTTTAGTGGCAATATGTTGTGAAATTTCAATGAAATTATTCAAGGAAAAACCTGAAAATCTGCTAAAAGCCGCATTTGTTATTATACTGTATCTATATTTAAAAGCATTAAGTTGACTCTTTATCATTTTTAGCTAAAGTTAAGAGCCATTGTAAGGTGCCCAAACAGCCATCTGCAGCTTTAGAGCAGGTTAGACACCTTGGCTAGAGGATGCAGAAGACAGTACTAAACAGAGACACAAGAGCTGTTCGCTGTAGTGACGCTTTAGGGGAAGAGAGAAGAGTTTAATTTAATAACATGCAGACT
This sequence comes from Alfaro cultratus, assembly GCA_903066825.1. Classification (NCBI taxonomy): domain Eukaryota; kingdom Metazoa; phylum Chordata; class Actinopteri; order Cyprinodontiformes; family Poeciliidae; genus Alfaro; species Alfaro cultratus. The sequence goes on along the minus strand of CAEFZX010012398.1, from coordinate 10,549 downwards.
TTATTGATGTGGATTTGAACAAACTTTCATGCTTAGAGAAATTTTGCAACAACACTTTGAAGTTGGAAATCAGTTCTATCTCAGTACGAGGCCTAGAAGAGCTGTAACAGATTATATAAGAAGTATGAAAACATTATAACATACAACCATATAGGCTAATATACTCGATTTGAAACGGTAACAAGTTAACTTAGTCTTCGTAAACGATGTTTTATCTTCGGCAGAAAAGCAGCGCCTGCATTACGTAAGGCAGATGTGTGGTGAGAAAGGAGGAAACAGAAGTGCCAGTGTAGCGGAAGTGGTACTGCCCTGAACGCTGAGCGAGACGGAGGACGGAGGCTGAATCGTCCAGAGAGTGAAAAAAAACCCGACAAAAAAAGCAGGATTAAAAGTCACCAATTTTGTAAGTGTAATAACCTAGCGCGTCTGAATATCGCACGATAGCACTACCTTTTCATTGGTAATTCGGCGGGAGAAGAGCTGTTTTTCATCGTGTGCGGCTGGATCCTGTTGAGAAGCCATCATAACCGAGAGGCTAGGCTAGCTGCTAACCGACGGTCGGATTCCATGACACTTTGTTCTGACAGGCTCGGCAGCCTGGGCGGGCCGAGACTTACAGCTGGGGAAAATACGCTAAAACGTTCACGTAGCTCACCGAATTGCCATGATTTGTTATCGTCTGGTTTAACAGTTCAACAAGAAGAATCATTGCTGTCCCGTTCTTGTGTTAAATAATTTAACGTGGCCGTTGAAATTTTCTCTACTGGCCTAGCGAAAGACAGCGGCAGCCAGGCGACGGTAGCTAGCCAACTGTTAGCTTCTCCATTCGTTTTGCGTTATCACGACAGATTAGCTCCCTGCGCGTTCTCTGGTCAATTAAGGACACACCCTTAAATGTAATATAATAGAAAACTTAAACCACTTCTGGTGTATTTGTCAAAATAGTGTTAATATTGGGCCATTAAATACGGCAGCCCGCTAGCGCTACTAGCAACCTCAGGGGAGGGCATTAAAGGCTGACCCGGGAAAGCTTCGGTTGGTTTTGTAGATTAGGGGATTAATTCGAAATATATTGATTCAATAAAACACTCACGAGTGTTAAATTTAAGCACCTTACACCTGTATGTGTTGACGAGTGAGCACACTGCAGGTTAGGGATGTAAGAGAAGAGTCAAGATTGGGGAGCGCTACGAACGAGCTAACAGCTAAACCTTAGCTAGTGATGTGTATGACTGACCCAGTTGCCAGGGGCCCCAGTTCAAACTTATACATAATTTCTGTATAACATAATGGTTTCTACCAAAGAGCTAGCAAACTGTATTAATTTCAACAGAAAGTTATGATTATTCCATAGAAATGTGAACTGTCCACCTTAAAATGTGATTACCCATGTGTACTGTTCACATACATGGCTCTTGACATTGCCTCTTCTTTTTTTCCAGTCTAGAAAATGGATAAGAACGACCTGGTACAGAAGGCCAAGCTTGCTGAGCAGGCTGAGCGCTACGATGACATGGCTGCAGCCATGAAGTCAGTGACAGAGCAAGGCGCAGAGTTGTCGAATGAGGAGCGTAACCTTCTCTCTGTGGCCTACAAGAATGTGGTTGGGGCACGTCGTTCATCCTGGCGTGTAATTTCCAGCATCGAGCAGAAGACTGAGGGCAATGACAAAAAACAGCAGATGGCACGTGAATACCGGGAGAAGATAGAAGCTGAACTGCAAGAAATCTGCCATGATGTGCTTGTAAGCGTTTAATTGTGAGAACTGTGCCCTTTCTTATATTCAAGGGGATGTTTCTAAACTGGTTATCTCATGTATTGATTTCAGGGGCTACTGGACAACTATCTCATTGCCAACGCATCTGCTGCTGAGAGCAAGGTGTTCTACCTGAAGATGAAAGGCGACTATTATAGATACCTTTCTGAGGTTGCATCTGGGGACTCGAAGAAGGGTAATTATATTACTTCAACATTGCATAACAATGTATAACTTGACTTGAAAATAGGGTTTTGAAAGATGATTAAAACGCTCATGAAAATCCTGATTCTCTAAAGAATGTTTAAATAAAACAATTGCATTTTCTGTCAAACTGGAAATATCCCTTTAACAGAATCTTTTCCACTTCAAAATTCAGTCACTTTTTTACTTGGGTAATATTTTCTTTACAAAAATCAAAGGAAAACACAAAACGTCTCATAACTTGAGTTGCATTCTACCTTGCTGTTTAAGACATTTTTATGTAAACTTTTTAAAGTATTGTGCTTAGACAGCATATTAGTTTCTTTGCTTTTTTTGCTGCTCTTATGTCTACCTTAAACGTTTGTGAATAATTGACAATTTCATTTTTCCCCCCCTGCTAATACAGATACAGTGGATAATTCCCAGCAGGCGTACCAGCAAGCTTTTGACATTAGCAAGGGGGAGATGCAGCCAACACACCCTATTAGGCTTGGCCTGGCTCTCAACTTCTCAGTCTTCTATTATGAAATCCTCAACAACCCGGACAAGGCCTGTAGCCTGGCTAAGACGGTATGAACCAAACCCTAATAACAATTTACTTCTAGTCTTTTCTTTTTTTTTTATGTAAGACTATGGCAAACTGATTGACGATCAGTTTTAAATTGAACAATTTGGAGATTGTATATATCGGAGGAAATTAGACCAACTATTGTCTTTGTGGAAGTTTTAAGTTTTGTTTGTTTTTGTTTTATTTTTTTTTCTATCAGGCATTTGATGAAGCAATTGCTGAACTCGACACTTTGAACGAGGACTCTTACAAAGACAGCACCCTGATCATGCAACTACTAAGGGACAACCTGACTGTGAGTTCCATATTTGGGATATCCTGTGTGATCTTGATGTCTTTCCCGACAAATATTACTCTAACTTTTCTCTTGCTTTCTTTCTCCAGCTGTGGACATCAGAAAACCAGGCAGATGAGGGAGAGACCGGAGACGGGGAAAACTAATGGAATTGCACTGTTAATCCACCTACACTCTTATCTTAAACACAGACAGCTTATATACATCCCCCCCTCCACTCCATCAGCCCCTCCCACTTCTGTATGACAAGCAGCCTGAATTGCTCCTGACCAACTAGTTTACCCCTCTCAGTTCACTGTGAGGTGACAGGGTAATTTTCAGTTGTTAGCAGATTCAGTCACTTTGTGGAAACATGTTGTATTGATTAGTGAGTCCATGTTGCTGTTGTTTTTGTCAGCTTCGTGTGTAGGTCTGTATGTAGTGAGCGTGAAAGTGCGAGTGAGTGTGAAATGATTGCGCATGTGTGTTTCTGGGGGGAGGGGGGTGTTGTGAATTCGAATCGTCCTTCCAACTTCCTTTGTCCCAGCTAGTTTGGTGTGCATTTTTCATCCCTTTTTTTTTTGTTACTTTTCTTATTTGTGATTCCTCATAATATTTACAGGTTTTATTGTATGGTAATTAAACTGGCAGTTGATTTCCACCAAACACTGTGATGGTAGGCTTTCCATTTGCTTCACAACCCTCAAAATAGTTTTTGTTTTTGTTCCAGACACGTACGATCCTGTATTCAGTTAACTGCAATTCTGCTGTGGGCTCATACAGAAAGGAGGCAGGCTGTATTGTGACACTGACATCTTGGTGTAATATTCCTTGATCATGTTCACAAATTCAGTTTTCAAGTTCTAAGGGACCCCGTAAATTGTCATGATAGATTTGTTCAGACATAAGACATTCCACATTATTAGGCATCTTGAAAACAGCAGTGCTCCTTATTGTTTTTTGAACTAAGTATAGATTGTCATTGTAGTTTTCTCACTGTTCTGGTGCTGCTTGATCTCAGTACAATGAAAATTGTATGCGTAAATGTGGTTCCATGTATTTTGCAAGATTGACTATCATCTGTATGTAAAACCTAAAGTAACCTTTTATTGATGTTAATTGAAAATGTCTTGCCACACTGTATCAACCCTGCTTGCAAAATATTCCTCTTAAAGCGGTTGTTTTCTCCAAAAAAGCTTTTGTGCCTGGCTTTCTCTTGCAGCCTCCTGCATTTTTTTTCCTTTTAAGGTAGCAGCATCTGCTTGTTTAAAATCTGATAGAACGAGTTAGACCACAAAAACATAAACCCTGACCTCAGTTTTTACCCAGGTGAATCTCTCGGCTATTAAAGATAGCTGGTGGGAATAATTGCCTCTAAAAATCAGGTTTTAGAAGGTGAAAAGAAGCTCAGTGTCACAATACCATGTATCACCACTACATTCCACATTACTGTAGTTGAAGACACCATTCCACGTTATAGCTGGCGGTCTGTTTACTCTGACAATGCTCCAATAAATTGAAATCTTTTGTTGGGGGAAAAAAAAATAAAAAAAATTATGTCAGTTCATTATTTTGCTTGATGAAAATGCAGTTAGTGAATGTGGAACGAAGCCTGTCTGTATATCAGGTATTTACTTGCTTTGTTTTTACTGACAAGTCTTATGGCTAAAATTTGCTTCTGTAACAGTCTATTACCCAGTGCACACACGTGGTTGTGAAAATTTAGAATAGCTATTAAAAAAGCAGTGATGAAATGGAGATAAACAATGGTTGGTGTAATTCTAGCTTTGTGTTTATGTATCTTAAAACCATTCTAGTTTCACTATACATGTAAGAAATAGGAAAGTGTCAAAGACCATTCAGTGAAATAAAGTTTCGTTTAAGATAAGAGGCAAATTACGTCTTTATTTCTGTTCACAAAGTCCTGTTAATTTTTTTTTTATGTTTCAAACGTGGCTATAAGTATATGGACTCATTCAACTGCATGTATTTTTATTACTAAGCTAAGAACTAGTTTTTATCGCGGAATGTGACGTACTTTCAATGCCTTCTCACGTCTTAATTGAAATTCCATTGCGCGGAGCAAGCGTGCAGGTGTTCGGCGATGCTAATTAAATCAAAACAAGCTGAGGTTCACGTGGAAAGTGCTCACAAACTGCTGCGCTGAATAAAAAGACATCCTCGCTTTAAATGTAAGTTTATTTGGTTTGAAACGTTAAGCTGTATTTATTTGTAGAAATTTGCTAGCAGTTTTTTTCAGTTCGGGATGCGCACGCGGAGTAACAAAATTTAGCTAACGACTGTTTTAGCTTAATGTTTTTCTATTATAAATTTGTTGCTTGTACCGTTAGCAACATCATTAAACTTTTAAAATTATTTGCTTCCTCGTTTTTATGTTAAACTACCACCGGGTATCAGGTTGCTTCTTTAGCGCTCTACGTTTCAATTTGAAATCCTCCTAATGTTACCAGAACATTTCTAGTTGAGTGGAAAAAGGTCTCCACTCAACAAATCTTTGTGAATTCTCTTTAAATTTAGTTTATACCGAGGTGTCTACATAAGTGAGAATATAATCGAGTTAATTCCATAAAAAAAAGTTTAGATTACTTTGTTTTAAGCCTCCACTTAACACAGAGACAGTTTTATTTTGACTAAGGCTCACAATAAAAACCTTGTTATTTAGGAATCGTATATAAGCCAAATTAAACAAGGGATTTCAATACCGAAATGTTGTCCCTCTGAAAGGATGTGTATGTGCTGCTATATGCACTAAATAGCTGGTCCTGCATGAATTGCTACATCAATGCATCAGAATGGATTGAGGAGATCAGCCCTTGTAGGTGCACCGATTGCAGTTTTCTGGTCGATTGTTGATCTTTAAGAAGCCTGACTGCCAATTCCGAACTTTTTAGTGTTTAAATGTTGCTAAATATAGCAAGAAATTCGCTGAGCTGGCGACAGTGGGGTGACCATTGCTAACTACAAATGTGCAGACATGAACTGGTGAGTAGGTCTGTCAGAGCAGAGCAAAAGAGGACAGTGGTCGATAGTCTTCACATGTAACGGCCGATCACCGATCTTCCAAAATTAAGGAAATTGGGGGCCAATTTACCAGTGCACCCCTAGACTGAACACATGGTTGGTATGAAATATCCACTACTAGATGAAAAACAATCTGTATTCCGAATTGGCAGAACATTTGTCTTAATCCATAAAAATATGATAGTTGCTACTCAAGGCATGTTCTTAAACTTGCTGTTATGTCTGACATGTTTTCAGTGGATGATATGGTCAGAAATTTGGCTCGTTTTTAAAAATATGTATTACTTCTGTATTTTAAAAATGTAGCAAATTAAAACACCTACATATTGTGGTAATAGAAGTTTTAGAAATATATTCTCATTAATTACAAAAAACTAAGTTATTGGGTAAGACCATTTTGCTTATTAGTCAACTACAATGATACCATGTTTAGTATCATTGTAGTTGATATTGGTGTGTTTGGCAGTGTGTGCAGATGCCACGTCTAGCATCTCCAAAAAGGTAATCTTCTATGGAAAGTATGAGGTGATTTAAGATCGCGTGGTAGAATCTTTTCTGAGTTTGGACTTTAGAAAAAACAGTGGCTTCACACAAGCAGGTGACATTGCTGCATAAACCAGCGTCCTGTTTAAAGTCTTTACACAGACTTTAAACTAAACATTAGTGATGAGTAAATGAAGCGTCATGAAGCGTTTCGACTCTTAGCAAAACTGTATTGATACTGTGTCGATACTGTGTCACTGAATACTGACACCTGCTGGACATTAAAAATCCCTACAGGCAATGTTGACAGACTGATTTGATGACCTAGTCTACAGTATACAATAAGATTTAAGTCATTGTATTTTATTGTATATTAAACAATGTATTTTATTATGTCATATCTTATATTTGATATACATATCAAATATAATATATTTGTTATTCTTAGATACATTCAATAAATAATGTGAACATGTACCATAAAGTGAAAATTTAAGTGAACGTGTTTGGAATGAGGATGCTTGTGGACTGGGTTTTTTTTCCACAGAATTTCATTCAAAAAAATACGTTTCTCCAACATTTTGAAATTTAGTTTGTTACGCTTTTTTGACACAACTTCTCCTGCTGTAGAAAAAAATGAAGTAAACGATACATTTATATGAAATAATTTATAAAAAGTAATTTGTAGAATGGCTGTATACCTGAGTTTATCCTAGGTGTATCTGGGACTTCATTCTGATGCCTGGCCCTATAATGCCTCAGCATTGAGGAGGTGGATTTATTTAAATAAGACAGTGCTTTCAAACATATGCAACACTTAATATGCAGAACATAATATGAAAGTAAACCAATCTCTATGTGGGAGCACTCAAATGTTTGGACAAACTTAATTTAAAAATAGCAGGTGAAAATGTCACTGAGTGTAAGGTTATGAAATACTGAAGTAGCAGTAAAACATGCAATAGTTTCCCTAGAGTAAACTAGCAATGCATTCTACTCTCCATAACCCCCTTTTGTTTCTTCATCCAGCTAGTACGCAACATGAACAGCAGTGGTCCAGCGTATCCTCTGGCCTCTTTGTATGTTGGGGACCTGCACCCTGATGTTACAGAAGCCATGCTATATCAGAAGTTTTCTCCTGCTGGACCCATCATGTCGATCCGCGTGTGCCGGGACATCATCACCCGCAGATCACTAGGATACGCCTACATAAACTTCCAACAGCCAGCTGACGGTACTGCTGCTTTTATTTAAATACAGTTGAGCACAACTTATTTACAGTCCTGATTTAAATCGAGTGGAGGTTTTCAAAGTGTGGGAGAGCTAGCCTTCCCTCTGAGAGCAAATGAACAACTCTCCCCTGATATTTCTATTATTTTTCTTATTGCTGTTTCTATATTTATGAGATTTACCTACTTAAGCTATCTATAGCTTAAGCATGATGGCCTAATTCCTTCATCAGCATATCATCAGTTCTGTGTAGGCATGATAATGAGCCATTCATTTAAGAAGGGATGCATCTAAAAGTTGCAGGGTGATGGACTTGCTAATTTAGAGCTACAGAAATGGGAATAAACACAGCTGGATGTTGATTCAAAATCCTCTGCATTCAAAATAACTTAAATAAAATAAATCTTGTTTTTATGTTTTAATACATGGATGTCCTTAATTATTTTAAGCTCAGCAAAGACAGACTGTAAATTAGAAAACCTTTGCGAGAGGGTACAGTATTACATTTTTATGTAAAGTTGTGGCTTATTTTTGATTCTTCTTCCTTCCTCATCGTCTTTTAATATTTTAAAATAAATTTTAGCGGAGTGTGCCCTAGATACGATGAACTATGACGTCATTAAGGGTCGACCCATTCGGATAATGTGGTCTCAGCGTGACCCAGGTCTCAGGAAGTCCGGTGTGGGAAACATCTTTATCAAGAACATGGATGAGTCCATTGACAACAAGGGGCTGTATGATACCTTCTCTGCCTTTGGCAATATTTTATCCTGCAAGGTAGGCCGTTTTTTTTTTTTTTTTTTTTTTTTTTGAAGATTGTTGTATAAATTTTCTTTTTTTTAAGCATGACTCAAAATATCTGGATATTTGTAGGTTGTCTGTGATGAGAAAGGATCAAAAGGCTATGGCTTTGTTCACTTTGAGACTCAGGAGGCTGCAAATCGAGCCATTGAAACAATGAATGGGATGCTTCTGAATGACAGGAAAGTGTGAGTAAACTTTCATTGAAACTGCTTTTGCAAATAAGTCCATCTGAGGGCTACAGACTCACTTGTTGCACTGGTGGCACCTAACTTTCTTTTTCAGTGAGCTGCACCACAACAATACTGAGGTGCACCCAACTTTTCAGTTTCTTTCCTCCTCCTTTCTAGTGTTCATTCCTTCAGGAATGATTGTCTTGAATGCCTTTGAGAGGCTGGTTGTTCATCATTTTGGCTGTCTTTTTTGTGTGTGTAAGGCCTGCAAGCTGGGCTACCCAGAGTTGTCAAAATGTTCGCATTGTGACCTAAAATGGCCACAAGGTGTACCTTTTGTGGTCTAAAGAAGATGCATAACGGTACCAACGCCAGCGCAATCCTCTAGCGTTAGGTGGTTTTCCCTTGTAATCAATATATGTATTTCAGTACCATCCATGGTACATTAAAGAAATATAAGCTGCAGAAATAGAGTAGTTAGGATTCTGTTCGCTTCTCACCCATAATTCACTAAGTGAAAATCTGTCATTAGATGATGTCGTATGGTTAGGTTGAATTAATGTGCACTGAGATGAGGTCCAAACTCATTCCATATTCTATTTTCTTATTGGGGCTCTTTTTCCTAACAAGTGGAGCTGCTCCACAGCAGAGTTTGCAGCAGAAAAAGAGATGTACAGGGAATTTGTTCACAAACTTAAGTTTATGTTTTAGTCCAGCAGATTAGCTTCTGTTGTTTGAAGAATTTAAAACTAACACAAATTGTCACAGCTGTTCTACTGATGCACTTTCGATGTACATGGATGGTTTGAATCAGATAATCTTAACATCCGTAATTTCCTCCGATTCTTATTGAGAGTTGAGCATATCACCTGTGGCTGGGGAGACAAATGATCACCTTACTTTATGAGTACAAAGTGTCATATCTAAGGGTGTTGATGTTGTACCTTGAATGAGAGCATGAAAGACAGTTTTAACAGAAATGTAAAAAGTTATGTGCACCAGTTCAATCAAGGAGAAAAAAAGTGATTGCACTCCAAAGACTTTGTCATATGTGTGACCAGATTGGACACATGAGCCCTTTTGTCTAAACCTGAGGCCAGGCAAAGAAGTGAGCAGATTTTAATTGTGCTGCTTTTTTAAGAGAGAATTTTTGCAGTTGATTTGTCTTTTTGTTGTTTACTCAGTCAAAAGACAGGTAAAAAGGAATCTGGCATTATCAACCCAAAGGACCGTTTCCTGTGGGAAAAATGTCAGTTCTCCCAGCTTAGGTCAGCAAATAGGTAGGATCTTTGTCTAGGTTTGTTGTTCATGTTTGTATTTTAAATAGCCATGAAGGTAAAACTGATACACAAACTATAGAAAGCTTTAATTAAACTATATTAATTATGAAGCTGAAGTATTAAGTGTTGTAATTTGTGTATTGCAAAGATATTGTATGTCATAGTTTGCCATTACAGTGAACCCTCGCTATATCACAGTTCACCTTTCGCGGTCTCGCTGCTTCACGGATTTGCATCGTGCATTGTGTTCTGCATTCTGATTGGCTGCAGTCTTTTCGCTTCTACTCTACTTGTGTGTCAGTAACATTGCGGTAGCTTGCCAAATTAAAGTTTGCAAACATAATCGATGGTGGCATGTCGGTTTATAAGAATCTTTTTGCCCAGAAGAATAAAGAGCGACAACAACAACAAACGATAACTATGCTCTTCGCTCGAAAAACCACTACAGAGCGGAGTCAGGATGCAGCGGCTCAGTCAGACTAACAGTGAAATACACGAGAGTCACTATTTGTCCTTCTGTACTTTGTCTTTTTTATCATAATCATTTGTCATTTTCTCCCGTTCTAATCCAATGACTCGGGTCGCGGTGGGACGGTGCTGATCTCCGCAATTTGAAGTCTTTAGTTTGTGGAAAAAAAAAGAAATTAAAGGTTTCTACTTCGCGGATTTTACCTATCGCGGGTTCTTTTTGGAACGTAACCCCCGCGAAAAACGAGGGATCACTGTACAACCAAAATC
>CAEFZX010012397.1:0-20040 GCA_903066825.1 Alfaro cultratus | reverse complement strand
CTATTTGCTTAGTTAAATCCAGGTGGCGACTTTTATTTTGGCCAGGCAGTGTATGAAAACATTTTAAATGCTGTAATTCTCCAAGACAAACAGGCTATAATCGGTAACAGAAGCCAGAAGTCTGTTTGGTGGATCTGCAAAATCATCTCAAAAATATTCCAAAAATTCTGATTCAATCACTTTTTTAAAATGTTGTTTACTTCAAGTTTTACGGCATTTTAAAGTCTCCCTTACTCAACTTATCTAGAACACAAAGTATTCAGATTATGCAGATGTGCACATACTTTTCATCATGCAGCACAAGCAGAGTACGCACTGATCCTTATTCCAAAGGCAGACACCTGTCCTACCTGATGAGCAGAGAACATTACATGTGCACGCACACACACGCCCGCACGCACACACGCCCGCAAACAGAAAGGCCACAGGAGACTGAACTTGTCCTGGAAATCAGTCCCAAATGGACCTGAATGATGTCCATGGTTTAAAAATACAGAGTTTGCAAAAAAAAAAAAGGCCCGTTCCCCCCATCCTTGGTGACCTGTCCCCATTTCTCACTGGTTTTCATTGATTGAGAGCAGAACACTAAATATAATAGAACCCTTTGGGGGTTTTTTTGTTTCTTTGTTTATTTTTTTGCATTTAGTCACAGTTACAGCGGGGGAAAAATTTCTAACACCTGAGGTCAAAAATAATAATCCTTTCCATTTAAAGAAAAAAAGAAAGAAAATAAGATCATTCAGTACTGGCCAGATGGAAGTTTTGACGTATATGTCACTACTTTCATCGTTAACGTCTCAAAAGAATTTCATTTGGACCGCCTATTCTTATGAGGATTTGAAACATTCAAATCATGACTACGTGTGTTCCAGCTGAGTTTTCCCTGAGTAGATAATGCCCCATTGTTCTGTCTGCAAACACGCATGTCCAACGTGACGCATTTGTGTGTCTGTCACTAAAGAAAGTAATTTCTCCAGGTCACGTGACGAGCCTGGACAACAAAAATGCTCATCATACGGCTGTAAGAGTGAGATTTGTTTTGTTTTTTATCTGAGACAGATTAGTTTGTATTTGAATCAAAACTGTGTTTGTCTCTTTAGGACATTTCTATCATAATTCGTCAGCATTTCCTGTGTTCACATGCTTAAACTGCTGGAGCATTGCTCTCCGTGAGCGCCAGCTGTTTGCAAAACAGCCGATTACACACTTGAGTGGCAGCTGGCTGCTAAATTTTACGTGTGGTCATTTTTACAACTAACCTTCAAGCTGAAGTGGTTCAAAACAATGCAAGCTTGATGCTGAGGGTCAGCTGAGAGGTTGTTCCCTGCCGAGCGGGCGTCACTATTTCAGTGGTGATGGCTGACGTCTGCTGCGGTAAGCCTTGTGTGTGTCACTCACTAACACTCGCGTTCTGTGTTGGCCTGTTGTGTGTGGAATTCACTCTGCCAGTCTTACAACACTGAATCTGTGTGTACAGATTTAGGTTTATAAGTGTGTAAAGTTTTGCTGCCTTTTCCTTTCTATTCATTATTGCAGATATCTAGAGATGTCTCTAACACTGTAAGAAGCTATCATGCTTGCCATAAACAGGGATTTTGCTGAACAGTAGCTGAACTGGAATTACCACTACCACTGGGAATAATCCATGCAGCCAGCACCGATAAAGTCCACCAACAGGTCCCGAGGAGCCCAGGGCCCAGGCCAGCTGGGTGACAGCATGAAGAAAGCTTGGCCTTGAGGGAAGGCCTCGAAGTTCACAGACAACCAGTTCACATTTCAAATCAATTTGCTTCACTTAATGGTTTGCAAATGCACTCTAAACAGGCAACGTAGTCAGAGGGATGTTTGGGTTATGCATCAATGTCAGAGCAACATGGAGTCCAAAAGGGAGGCTAGGTAACTGACCAATGAAGGTGTGGGCATCTATGCTTATACTTTTTGTGCGTCTGCATCAAAATGTAAGTTAAAACTAATGGCAGCAGGATTATTGACCCTAAAAAGTCTCTATAAGTTTTATTTTTCTCCCATTTATGAAGTATTTTCAAATAAATACGTGGCTCATTGATCAAGTGTTTGCCTGGGACTCTTTCGGACTACGGTATGAACTGAATGGGACTCATTTTAACTGGATATGATTTGGACATGTTTGTCTTGTAAAGTGTTTTGAGATAAATTAAATTTTTAGATTTGAACTTTCCTGGAAATTTTCTAAATTTTTCAACCATTCAGTCTTTCAAATTTGTCTCAGCTTGTCCATTTGACTGACTATCACATGATTGTGCCTGAAAGTCCAGATCAAAGGTGTGTGAACATATTGAAACCATTTGCTTTTTCTATTAAAAAAAGAAAGAAAAAAAAAAGGTCGATGTACTAGCAAACCATAAAGGACAGGCAGAGGTCGCACCTTCAATCATTTGTGCTTAATGAACAATGAGTTTAAACAGATAGATTGTCTCAGAGCATTTTCTGTGAATATCCTCTTGACCAAGGATTCTCACACATTAAGAGGTTGTGGGAGACATAGAAACAATCAGTCACATTGTCACAAATTCGCCTGAAACCAGCATTCATCCACGGTGGCATATTTATAGAACTAACGCCTGTTGATGAATATTCAACACATACCAAGAATTGTTAAAAAAATTACTTAATAAAAATTGATACAATGGAGTATCAATGAGATGCAATCTCAAAATGTAAAGATACTTTGTATGTTTCCTTAAATTAAGAACATGTATATTTAAAATACCATCTACTAATTTAGAATCTGTGGATTAGCAAAAACTATTTGTTTTTCTACATAGCCGTAAATAAACTGAAGTATTACGGGGTTAGCTATGTTACAAGAGTCACCTGAAATGTTTCCACTACTAATCATGTGTGGGCAAACAGTATCTTTGTTTTTCCTGGGGAAGACTGCACAATTAGCAAAATAATAATTATACATTCTACAGTCACAAAACCTCAAACAAAAATTGAAATTCAGCTTCTAAATAACTATGCATGAAACTTCACTCTGAAATGCTCTCTCTCTGTTTTTTTTTAATGTACCTTTTCCTTATTTTGCAGGTTTTAGCCTAAATGTTTCACAAAATTCAGACAAAATACAGAAGTGTATTTAAAAGAATCATGGAGAATAAACTGAACTTAAAAAGTGTAAAACTGATGGTGGAGATGCTTCTCATTCCACTCCCCACCAATCAGTCTAAATTAATCAGACACAAGGGACAGATCTCATAGAAAGAAGAGCACTTTCACCTTCAAGGTATTTTTGTCCTTATCCAGATTACACAGAAATCCCCATAAGACCTAGACAATCCTAAGCTATCTAGGGCAACCCCATACTAAAACTCTCCTCCTTCCTTCACTGCAGTTTTCTCCTTCAGCTGTTTCACTTTCACTTTTATTCACACTTCTTTTCACTTTGACTTAGGCCTTCATTTGGTAAGAACAAACCAAAGGAAAACCTTTCCCAGTGTCCAGATTCCCTGATATTGTTCCAGATCTTCCTGCCACTCCCACCAGTGCGTCACTTGCACAGAGAGCCACATTCACATAAATCTGGTGTGTGTTGCTTTCAGTGCACTTCCTCCCTTAAATCAATCCAGGTAAGGTCAAAGGCCACTCACGCAAAGGGACAAGCTAAAGAAGGCAGTGAAATCTAAGTGGAGCGACGCTTGTTCCAGTGACACGACAGTAATCTTAACCTTCAGTTGCGGTCAACCCCTCCTCCTTGTGTATGAAGGGAAAGAGGAGAACGTGCAGGACAAAAAAGAAAATATAAAAAAAAAGGGTTAACAAATCTACCGTTCTTGGAAGAAATGTTATGTAAACAAAGCAACTTCAACGCCGTTCCGCCAAGCAACAGGATCAGAATATGTGCCCATCCGACTAGCTGCGACTCTGCCGTGGATCCGTGTTCTGACCACAGCTCATTTGTTTTTATCAAATATCACAAGTGGATCTTCAGTCCTCTTCAGACGGCCGGTGGGGTGCTCTAGATAATCAACAGACCCCCACCCGCCTACCCCTCCCAGCTAAAACAGGAGCACTGATGTCACTGTTGCAAGAGGGATTAGTGAGGGACAGGAGCTGCAGCTTGGCACACGAAACATACTTGATACACACACTCAGACAAATGCAAGTCTGAGTGTGACTGCACGCCAGCGTTGGCTCAGGAACTTCGTACATACACAAACATGACCATGAAGTTTTAAAAAAAGATTCTACTTTCCAATAAAAATACTTTGATTTTTTTTTTTGTTTTTTTGCGAAACCAAATGATCACATAGTCAAATTTAAACACAACTCAACTTTTATACAATTAATTAATGGAGGCATTGTTGGAAAAGCTAAATAATGAAATTCAAAGGAGTTCTCTCTGGATACATGCATTCAGTTATCTATTACATAGTTTCCAGGAATAAAATATCTGTTTTAGGATTTTATAACCCTGTTTTGTTGAGCTTGCAACAAAGCAAAACAAATTACTGGTTTATATTAAAATGCTGAATATGGCGGTGGTATTATCAGTTATGATGAACCTACATTTTCCTTTCTCCTCTTTTTTCACTAGTACTACCTTTTCTAAGCTTCTGCTTCCCAAACACCAACTATGGTTGCCAAAAACATTTAGAGGTCATCCAAATGGCCAAATATAAGACAGACATGTTAAGTGTGAACTAATGGCACTTCAAGTACTGTGAGGGCGACCCTTTTCAGCAAATCCATACACACTGTTTAAGAGAAATAGAAAAAAAAAACTGTCATAATGTGACATATTGATGAACAAATGTCTGTTAATCTTCGCTTCATGTTTATTGCTAAGCGGGAATCTCAAGATTTACAACGTTGCCTGAGGTTTTATATTTATTTTGCATGTGCAATGCTTCCTCATTCAGGTTGTAATTCACACTGCATCATCCTAGTTATCACCTTCTCTGAATTCCAGATAAATCAACTTTTGACAACTGATAATCTCTACACGCCCCAGGCCTATTTCTGGAGTCCAAATTAATCGTTTCATGAGCCGTAAAACGAAAATAAAAATCTAAATCTTACACTGCCTGTGGTTTATAATCCTTTGATTAAGATGCCGGAGACAATGCAGGACTTTCTACGGTCATAACGAGTAGCGTAACCAAGTGCGTTACCAAATGCGCCGCCTATCTTTCTCAAGTTTCTTAAACAAGCCAAATCAAAAGTTAGCAAAGAGAGCCAAGCGTAGATCCTCTGGTCACACAAATAGCACGGCTTATTAACTAGATACCAGCCTCTCAAGTCTGAAGATGGCAATACCTGCCTGCAGGACACACTTTGAACTTTTTCACATTTAGTTAAGTTAAAGAACAAATCGTAATGCTGAGCAGTTATTGGAATTTTACATTACAGACCAACACTAAATCCATCCATCCACTATACCGTTTATCCTTGCAAGGCTGCAGAGAGGCCAGTGACTATCTCAACCACGAGTACACACCAGTCAAACCAAAAGTCATGTCTATGGATTGGGAGGAAAAGTGTGGCATAAGTATCAAGTTAACCGGAGTCAACAGTTTGAAGAATCAATGTTCCCTGCAGTTAAGTGACTTGGGGTCTGTTGCTACCAGTATTGTCTACAGCAGTGTTTCCCAACCCTGGTCCTCAAGCCACACTGCCCTGCATGTTTTAGGTATTTCCTTGCTTCAGTCCAGCTGATTTCAATTGATGACTGATTAACAGGCGTTTGTTGAACTGCAATCAGTTGAATCAGGCACATTAAAGCAGAGAAACCTCTAAAACATGAAGGACAGTGTGCCTTGAGGACCAGGGTTGGGAAACACTGGTCTACAGGTTTAATTTTTGCAGTCTCCTTAACCATGTACGCCACACTTGGATTATGTGTCAAGTGTTAGTGAACAGCAATTTCTAAGTTGTGTCACAAATTCTCAATTGAATTTAGGTCTGGACTTTGACTGGGCCATTATAAGACAATGCTAGCTGTGTGTTCTTTTTAAAAATGGTTTTCTTTTTGGCACGCTTCAAAAAAACGCCAGCTTTGAGGAGCGCATGACTGATGCTTGTCCTGTCAATCTCTAACCGGCGCTTTGGACCTCTGCAGTCCTCCAGAGTTGCCATGACTACTTCTCTGATTAACACTCCCTTTGCTCAGCCTGTCAGTTCAGGCAGACGGCCAAGCCTTGGTAAGTTTACAGTTGAGCCATGCTATTTTCATATTGAGATGACGGGCTAAATGAAGTTAAAATCATGTATCATTTTCTTTCCACTAAATAATTATGCATCATTTTATGTTGGGCTATCACATCAACAGGAATGAAAGCCTTAAAATTTGCAGTGTGAAAAAGCTCAAGGGGTGTGAAGCCAAGTAAGTAATAATAATAATAAAAGATAATATGATGCATTAAAAGCGAATTCTGGTGAATTCTAAGATCTGGTGGACGATCTTATTCCTAAGATCTTCCGCCAGTGAGTAAACCTGCTGAAGTTATTTGCTTACAGTCAGAACATCGTCACAATTGTGTGCTCACCGCTACCTTAACGTTTAATCAAATACACATAACTATAACAAAGTCTGCTATACGAGAAATTGTCCCAAGAGTTATTGCTATAAACAATAATAATGTTCTTTTGAGACCATTTTAAAGTAACATAATGGTGAGAACACATTCTCAAAGATTAATAACTTTAAATTCTAATAAATGCTGAACACTGGAACTGGAAGACATTTTAAAAATCTAAAATAAATAAAAGAACAGATACAACAAATAAGTCTCTGTCCTCCAAAACAAGGTGAAGACCAAGTACCACACTGAAGACTTTTGACATCTAGTTTTTCTCAGAGAGAAAAGAGAAAAACTATGAATTATGCTACTGCAAATTATTGAGCTCATTTTAATTCATCATGCGATTAATTGATTTAGTGATTGATTGCTTATTGGTCTAAATAATTAGATATAAAACAGCTTTTGGGGAAAAAACTCAAAGCGGATGCAAAGATCCTTCAATTCATGTTTTGTTTCTTTGAATGTAATTATTTAGAAGAGAAACAACGGGACACAGATGCGTTTGTGGAAACATAATTGCCAACAGATGTCGATAAATCTGAACAAAGGTGAGGAAAATATGCTAAGATATATTTCATATGGCTACAAGCAGCTTTACTGGTTGAACTGCATACAGTCCAAATGAGTGACCTGTGAGGAATGTAATCCGTCTGGTGCAACAGGTGCTTCTCATAGTCAGGCAGGAATGCTTCAGACTTGCTCTTCAACACTGTAACGAACGCATAAAAGCAGTCTTCTGTCTTCCATTGCATCTCCCTTGCATGTCATCATTCTTAATGGGGCATGTAGTCGTCTCTTAGTTTCCACTAAAATGTTTGCCGCTCGCCTGGATCGCCCTTCCAACAGACTTTCTCGATCAAGTTAAGGGGATGTGTTATGCTTTGGACATGTCTTCAGGCATTTTTTATATATATAAATCATCAGACCAAACTGGAAATTGACTGAGCTAAAACCAAAAATTTTAATCAATCTTATAAATTGAGGGTAAATTCCTATGTCTCTCTGTTTTGATATTGTGGTGAAATGTGCTGGGTAACTACACTTCTGTTTACGGTCAAGAATCTCTATGCTGTTTTAGTTACGCGCTTAACTGAAGCAGGAGTCAAAACGAACAAGTCGGAAAAAGTGAGAAAGAAGACAAACTTGTTTGAAAGAAGAGAAGCTCGTCTGGACGCACTTATTGTTTAGCTACGAGGCCAAAACCTGATCTGAGGTGTGAGTGAAAACGTTTGTTCTTTCTAAGATAAAATTTATGACCTTAAGAGTATAAAAAAACATTGCTTTGTATGATTCTTATGAGCGTTACGTAAATGAAAAGCACAAACAATGGGTTAAGCGGATGATGTTAGAGCCAATCAGCTGCTGTCTGTTCTCAAAAACTAAGCGAGGAACCCGTTTGTTCAGAAATGCGGACTACTATCACTGTGGAATTTATTATGAGAATTCAATCTAATAAATGTGGATTTTCTTCAAATATTCAAGTGGATTTCACTCTGTTTATAATAGCATCCACATGAAAGAGAAGTAAAAGGAAGCTAATATTGGTAGCTGAGGCGCCTGCTTATCAGTTGTAAAGGTTTCTTCTGCGAGGGAACGTTTTTACAGGTGAAGTCCTCATTTTTAAAATTTCTTTAGATTTGAAGAGAGAAAGAAAAACCCTACACTGAATGCTGCAAAGTAGTCTCAATATTTTTATATTACATTGTTTTTGTAATTGTTTCAAGTCTCGACAGCAAAAAAAACAACAAAAAAAAACAGTAGACTTAATGCCTGTACCTGACATGAATGTGTGTGGATGTGCGTATGAAGGTTTTTTTTAAGCATATTTTAGCTATTTTATTGAGAAAATAGTGGCACTTTTTTAAATTTCGCTGTCCATACGACAATGGCAATTCTATTATATTTATTTTAACATTGTTATTTTTAACAGTATAAAACCTCAAGGGAAAATAATGTATTAATTTTAAAAACCCCAAACTCAATTTTTAAGCAACTTTAGTGAATATTGTCACTATATTTAGACCATACCACCGACCATCAGGTACTTGGAGGCTAGTCTAACCCTATCCCAGCAATCGACTTCTGGACTTACACTCACCTGTCCAGATGTGGTTTCTCCACTCTCATTCTCTATTTTCTTGTGTCCTGTCTCCTTCTCTGTTTTCTTCTGTCCTGTCTCCTTCTCTGTTTTCTTCTGTCCTGACTCCTACAGGTCAATAGGGATGTTCAAGTCGTTACTGTTATTATTATCATCATTATTACTATTATTACATATTACTATTATTACATATTATTATTATTATTATTATAATCAAGTGGCCATAATGAGATGTGAAGGAGCTAGGGTCGCCACCTTTCAGAAATGAAAATAACAGAAGCTCACTACAGCTCCTCAAGGCCATGACCACTACGGCCAGAGATGCCCGTATCTCATGGTGTGGGGTGCCCTCAGCAGGGGTCTGCTTTTTTTTATTTATTTTTTTATGCTTTTCTTGTAAAAGAGTGATCGAGAAAGCAATAATTCGCTACTCTGGTAAGAGTAGTACAAGTTCAACATGTTTGTACTCAAACAGAAGTAGAAAGTAACTGTCCAAGCAATTAAACAAGCCTAAAACACATATTTGGTAAAATGGATACTGAAGTACTGAGCAGCTGATCCGATTTAATATTTTAAATTTATGTCATCAGACAATCAAAAATATAAGGTAATGTGGAAATTCTGGTATTTAAAGTCTAATTTTAAATAATAATACATGCAAATAGAATTAGTTGGAAGCTAGTTCAAGGCCATATTTATACCAAGTGGGCAAGGTTTGCCACCTTCATTTTGAATTCATGGCAAAAGTAAAATTGTGAAGGCAAAAGATTTAATTCATCTAAGAGAACAGTGAGCTGTGGTTTTGTTGCCAGTGAATACTAACATTAAAAATGCATTTAGTATTTTAGTACTGGTCCATGTCTAGAACTGTCCATGGACTGTGGGTTTGTGTCTGGTCCATTTTTGAAGAGAGAATTTCTTTTTTTTTCTATTCAGTGAAGTTACTCACAGTGGGCAGAGTAATCAAAAATTGTACTCAAGTAAACCTACAAAGTGTGTTGCAGAAGAACTGCTCCCACTCCCTTACTAAATAAAACAGAAAGCCCAATCACATTTCTAATCTAGAAACTGTATAAGCATTTTATCAAGAAACATTTTTTCCCTTGTAATATTTATCTCTTTATTCTTAATCTATTAGCGTGATATGTTCTTTAAATTGTCAGTCATATGTGTAAATACCATTTATATACTAAATAAATCATTATTCAAACTCAACATCCGGTTTTCTGTCGCGCTGTTTCAATCAGAACATTATGTTCGAACAAGTCACACCGAATCGATGCCTGGCTCTTCTACGATATCAGACAGCCACCGCGCGCCACTGAATATCGCCGACATCTTTCTTGTTGTTTGTATTTTTAATGCCTTGTATTCATCCTCACTGACACTGTTCAGCCCATCTTCCCACTCACGTCTGTATCTTTACAAGAGTTTTCGCCTCCAAGGACATGGTGAGGTATGGGGGGGTGGACATTTTCTAAAAACGCAGGTACTAAGCGCAGCTCACTTCGGCGGTGTCACGTCGGTCTCTAGGCAACCGTCACAGCAGTGAAACCAAGCAGCACCGGTCCGTGTCGGCCTGTGGACCCTTCGTACGTCCCGCCACGACAATTTTGTCGGCTTTAATATTCAATGCGTTTTATTTTGGTCATTGTCTATTTAACATTTATTTAAAAAAAATCAAATACGCAACAAATACCATCTGCTCTATACTGAACGCAACATTTAACTGCCAAATAAAGGACGACTCCATGTTGAACAGGACGGGTGGAAACCCTGAAACGAGCTCAGATCCCGTGTCAGGGTGTGCAAGCACGCATGTGCACAGTGAAAAAAAAAAAATGATTCTCCATAAGGAAATATTAAACAGCCAAGACCTTCAGTAGACGAACCAGTTAGCAAAGTAGAAACGATCTTTTAGAGCGGGAACTAACTTTCTCTCGTCTAAATTTTAATTTGTCAAACCGGGAGCAACTGGCTCGTTTATTATATGGTCCTTTATGCTGTTAGCTGGGGACTGAAACTAACGTACTGTTACTGCCAGCAGTGACGATTAATACTTACTTTCTTGAAAATCTTTCGAATATCCATTGTTCAGAAAAATTCTCCTGACCTGCTTCACTGTTGCCAAGTCCTCACCAAGAAAATAGCTTATTGGTTAAAGTTGCTACATGACGTCATTGTCTCATTTGCATATTTGGTTTTGTGTGATTTGGATAGAAGAAAAAAAGGGAATTTCTATTTTGGTAAAGGTTAAAAGAGACTAAAAACACTTGAAACATATAGAACGATAAACAAACTTTACTAAATAATTTAATAATATCAATTAAAAAACGTGAATACTTTGCCTGAAGTACATAAATCAGTTTTGTTTGTTATCTTATTTAACCACAAGACAGGAGGAGGTGAATTGGTGACTGAGGCTGTGTGAATCAAATACAGGGATTTATTTTAATGTAGCACTCTGGATGAGTAAAATCCCCAAACATTAGGCAACATAAAAAATTATATATACTGGCTCAAGTTCCATTGTGATGATTGATTATCTTACGATGATGTTGATCTGGCAATGCTTAAACACAGGACTCCCTCCCTGATGCAAACTGTCTGAGGGTTCTTTAGTAGCCGTACAATGTGTAACCTGTTTGGTTTTAATGCTGTGGCTGATCCTGTGAGCTCGAACAGACAGTGCTGGTACAAAGTAAACACTTGGAGTGTCTTGTTTTGGAAGAATACCATTTCAGTAATCTCATGAATTTATCACATGCTGACCTTATGATACTAAATTCTTAACCTGGAGGGGGGAGCAGAAGCTTTGAATGAGGCAATATTTGTTAAGACCCATTCAGGAAACAATGGGAGGGTCTGTTTTGTAAGTACATTCAACTAGTTGGTACCCAACAAGTGAACAAGGGCTTTGAGATAAAGAGACCCACTTTATCTAGACTCAGGGTGACAAAAGGCATTTATCACCCATATAGTTATGCTAAGATGACTCGCTCTGTCAATGGAGACAGCCTATTGAGTAGACTGGGTTCTGGGAAAGAAAATGTATTAATGCTAGTGTGAAACATTCAACTGTGAACTCTTGGACGTCTCATGTACAAACAAGCGAGATAAGCTCCTTTACATCAATCAGTGGAGTGTGGGCACTCCCAGGGCCCCATCTTGCTTCCTCTCAACTCCTTCTGCTCATGTGCCAGTGGAGATAAATGACAAGGCAGAAAAAATTACCCCTTTTCCGCCTCACTTATTGCCCTTGCAGACACTCTAAAGGAGAAAGCAAATATAGAGACACTTGTCCAAATGAAGCCCGTTACAATGGACATGTTTTCAAAAGCAGTGCTCAAGCAATTTGCAGAGTTTATTTTCATAACATTGAATTGGAAGTTGGCCATATCCTTGTAAAATGAATCCATCATGTCTTAGAACAATAAAATAAAATTATGGTAAAAATGGTTTTACTGTAACCAGAACTATTATATAACTATCATCACATGAAATTGTATAATATGAAGTCTGTTATTATGGTACCACAGGACTACTGTGGAGTGAGACGATCAACTAAGTGTAGACATTTGCAATTTTTGAAAAATAATCAGAATTGCTCACACCTGAGAAGCTACACATGTGGTCAGAGACACTTGAACTTCATCAACATAAATTACCTTTGAAGGCAATTTATGTTGCCTTCAAAGGTAATTTGACCTTTGAAGGCACAGTCTGCCAGTGTTTTAATTATCAAAACACTGGCAGTCTACATAATGTTTATAATGTTTCTGTATTTCTATCCTCTAGTTTATGCAAAATCAGGTTGCAGGTTTAACAGGTTCAGGAGGAAAACTAGGCAAACCAAGAAATTCTTATCCCAAGAGACACTTTCCAGCACATTGCGGTGGATAAGTATTCTGAGGCTAGAAGGGACATATGACCTCTCCAGTGTGTTCTCGGTCTGCCCTAGAGTCCCCTCCAAATGAAACATGCCCAGTTGGAACACTGGCAGAACATTGGTTCAGCTCTTTCTTCACAATGACAGACCGGAGCAGTGCTCAGATTTCTGCAGAGGAGGTCCCAATCTGTCTGTCCACTTTGTCCAACCATCACCCGAGAACATGACAAGAAGAGATTTCAACTACAGGGAGCAGTCTACCCTTCTGCAGTTAAAACCCCTGGTCTCAGAGTTAAAGGGGCTGACTTTCATCACAGCCACTGCACAGTTAGCTGCTGAAAGATATTGCCTGGTGAAACCAACGGAACCACATTATCTGCAAAAAAAAAAAAAAGAAAAAAGCAACAATCTGGCTTTGAGGTTCCTAAATCAGATCCCTTCTTCTCCACAACTAAACCTTGAACACCACAAAGCAGGATCTGAGAAAAGGAGCCGCTCTAGTGAACTCCAATCTCAACTGAGATGAGAACACCAAATACCAGGATTTCTCCCAGTCTACTATAAGCCTGACAGGCCACCAAGCTTTATTTAAGCCTCCTTGAGATCCATGGAACACCAGTCAACAAAAGTCCAATGATCCCCTCTGCCATCTCAGGAAGACTTCAAAGATCTGGTGCCATATCTGGATCTGAATTCCACATTTGACCAGATTTTAATCAAGTATTTACAAGGGTTTAAAGATGAGAATTGGGAAATTTTAAAATAACAAAAGACAAAAATAAAGTTTGATACTCCAACAGAAATTTAGATTTTGAGAACATGAAACTATAGAACCAATAATACTTCACTTTTTAAATGTTCACATTCATTTTTTTGTGTGTCAGTGTAATACCAAAAAATATAATGAATGAGTAACTGCATTTTCTCAGTGACAGTAAATGTAGCATGGTTTTAAAACTGAATGAATGTGTAAAATAATATAGAGGCTACATTTTTCTATAAGCAGCTTGAAAAGTAATGTTCAAACCTGCTGAAAATCTGGATCACCTTTTGAACATAAAATTATTAACCTTACTTGGCACCAGGTCACATGCCAGGGTTATGATAGCTTTTTTTTAAGAATATGCCACATTCTATAGAAAATCTAGACTGATGCTGACAAATAAAGACAACTTCCAGCTACTTTACAACCAACCAGTTAAGCTTTATTCCTATTATTATTTCACGTATTTAACCTTTTAGAAATTGGTCCAAGTAGAGCTGGAAACGCCAGCAGCAGTTAGTGCCATAAACAACCACTGCATACTTTATAATGATGACATCTTCAATAAACAGAGGAGCACAGCACATCATTTGATCCATTCAGCAACTGCAAAAACAAGATCTGCAAAGAAAGTTGAACACATATGTGTGAGCGAAGAGAAGCTGTTCCGGCAGTGACAAAAAAACTACCCACCTACAAAAGTCAGACTATAAGAACAGCAGTAGCTTAAGTGTAAATTTATGAGTTAACCTTAAAAAAGTAAATCCAAAAAGCAAAAGTAATACAATGCAAGTATGAAATCGAGACACATCTTTAAAAAGTTGTATAAGGCGGGAAAGAAAAGAACCAATATCAGTCTGCAGCAGAAAAAGCACAGTGGATTAATTCATCACCATGCAAAGCCTTTGGCCTCGTCTGGAATAAATTACCCAACGACTCTCAAATTAGACTAAACACACACGCACACGCATACACACACGCACACAACTGGCCAGAGAAAGCATGCAGACACAGTGGGTGAGAAAGCCTGACAAATGCAGTGAGGCTGCCCAGGTCAAAGGATTATCATAACCTGCTACATACTCTTTTAAAAAGTGAGATAGATCAAATTACTCTGTTTTGGGATATTGAGTAAGCAGTATTTTCAGGTTTCCAGCTAATAAAGAATAAACTTTGAGTTCCTTGGCATCTATGGGGTCTTGAAGGGTTAAATGAAGTCAAAATTATGGCTTAGATATAGCTAAACTTAAACATTAGTCAAGGTTTCTAGCTTCACTGAACAATGGCTTGATCTGAAACAGATAATGTGTTATCTTAAATGTTTGATCTGGATTAATTGGTGCGTAATGGCAAATGCATCCATACAGAACCGCTATAGGTAGAGGTCATTTTCAAAAAATATGTCACTCTCATCCAGAAAGGCTTGTACAAATATTTAATGCTTTCAGCCAAGTGCCATATCATACAATTATTAAAAACTATTTCAAGCACTCTACACCAAACTAATGCAAGAACGATTGGGAACAATGGCACCAGGGCAGGTAAATACCAAGTTGCTTGTCTATAATCAGCAGTTTACAGAGGATATGTTTCCATTAATGCTTAAAGTGAAAAATGTCAATTGGTCATATAATGGTACAATTATGTCATACATACTGTTTCTTTGTGAATTATTTCCTGGCCAAAACAAGTTAAACAAAATCTAATATTTGCATTCCACACTACATTCAATCATTCACCCTATTACACACGCATTCACTGATCATGGGAAGCTACTACAACATAGCCACAGGCGCCTACACAGGTGAGGTAGCCATGAACCGGCACCACCGTGGCCCTCTGACCGCCACCATTTACATTTGTTTGCTTTTCTATTGGTCTGTATCTGTACAGACCAAAACAAAAAAAACAAAACATATCTGACTCATGTACCAAACCGTGACTTTTTTCTTTTTTTAACAACCTCATCTATTTCTATTTTATGATGCCGCTCATGCTGGTTGAGAAGACAGTGGTCACCCTCATAAATACCAACCCTACAGTTAAATACGGTAATGTCAACCTTCTTTTCTCTCTTTTTTTTTGCAACAGGTGCTAAAGGTGTAGTCTGGATAAAAGAAAGATTGAGGAAGAGCATTTGGTAGTGAATGGCATGTGTCAATAATAATAATAATAATTATTTGACATTTTCAGTAATATCAACCCACGCCTCAGCCATCTGGACCCAGTTTAACACTTGATGGCACATTGCCCTGCAATCTTTCTCACTTTTGTTGTCTTACCATTTCTACTTCTGAAAGAAGGCAAAAAATAACACCCTTTGTTCGAGTCCAGTGAGCTGTGTTGCCTCAACAAACTTCAATGTGACCCATTCTTTTTGGTGTTCATGCTGAAAACCAGGGTGGGACACTGCGTACCATGTTGGTGCAGGTGTGTTTTCAGGTTAAAGTTAAGGTCAAGTATCATAGTGAATAGAAATTTGATTTTCATTACAAAAATAAGAATAAAAAAAGAGATACGTATTTGGTACTAATGCAGGACACGTCCGACAATAAAGTATGTAACGAATTTACTGTCACTCAGAGAACTTGTGTCACTTTAACCAAAAGTATTTTATTTAACTGCCAAGACTACAAAAATAAATCAGATACTAAACATCAAGCGGGAAGGCCTTACAACTTAGATACTTGTAAACTCCACACCTTTCATTGACCCCTCTCATTTACACTAGGGGTAGCGGTAAAGCTGATTCTACATTTGTTGTTCAGGCAGGAGACCAACTTTCCTTGAGTGGGGGCAATCCGACTGGAAAAGTCAAGGCCAGATAAATGGTGTTGTGTTTGGCTGAGGTCTTTCTCTGTCTGACTGTTCGGCCTAACACACACGCACGCGCACACACACACATAAAGGGGAAAAAAAGCCCACTATCACAGGACCTTGTACTTGAGCCTTATCATCATCAGAGCAGCACAGATGGTAACGTACCCTTGACAAAGACTCACATCACACTCCCAAACTTCTATTGAATCTTTCTCACACTGTAGGCGCCTGCACATGTCATCTCCCTGTCGCCTTCTCTCCCAGAATAAAATAAATAACTACGTGTGCGCCAAGAATCAGCACAACTCTGGTGAATTCATGTTTATAACACGCTAAATTTATGCACCTTATTGCTGATCCTGCCAGCTGTGTGAATGTGAATTATTATTACAACCCCAGAGATGCACATGGGTGCTAAAAATGCCACCGATAGAAATTAACACATGAACGTGAGATACCCCCAGTTGAGGCACTAATTGTCCTCATTACCGACAAATCTGCTGAACAGTAATTCAAATAGTTTGATGAAAATTTTTAAAATTAAAAACAGAAATAATCGAATGTACCTTTCAACGATTCCGCTAATCTGACAGAGTTCAGACGTGTTTTCTGCCGTCACCTCATAGTATCTCCATATAAAAGCTGCGTCATCTGTTGAGCTGTCCAATAATATCGCCAAGCACCTTTCCAGTAACATTGTGTTGCAAAAGGCCTTATTAAATTTATGTGGAAATGTGGCACAGCCAAACAATTCCACAACAATCAATGGCTGCTATTGATCACATTTAAGAGAGGGAATCAAAAGAGCTCAAGCAGACAGGAGCAGAATGGGGTTGTAATACTGAAACCCTGGTCGCCACGGTGTGCCGATGGACACATGGCTTTCGTAATGAGAGCAATGGTAATGTGATTTCCTGCATGTATTATGCTGCATATGAATCTCTCTTCATAAAGGGTGTGTGTGTGTGGGGGGGGGGGGGCTAAAAACTGAGAGGATGTTAAAAACGACACCTTACAGGACAGGGATTAACCATTTCCAGCTGGTGGAGATGTGTATACCATTAGTCTAACTCAATCAGGGAACTAATTCAATCAAAGGCACATAGTGGGCTGTCCTGACGTAGGGGCATCTGCTACACAGACTTCTTTCTCGCTGTATCCTACGGTGACACTTGGCCACAAAATGCGGCCTGACAGAGCCTTTTGAGAAGTCTGAAGTTCGTCAGAGGATCCCTTAATGCACAACTAGTTTCACAAAGTCACACTTTTTTGGGGTTGGCCCCAAAACAGGCGTTCTGTGTTAGGCAGATCCCTGTGGTTGCAAAAGTGCAATTATTAAAGCTAGATTTGACTTTGTCCAGGAAATATCACTGCTTTTCTTCCACAGACACAATGACGGCTCTCAGTTTTATAACGGCTAATTACCCAGTTTCTATTCAGTGGGATGATGATTCCCTTCATCGCATTGTAGGCAAGCTACTTGTGCTTGTAGTTCCTAGAAAAATTAAACTCGTTTCTTATTATTTAAAATAAATATTTCACTATTTAGACGGACATGTGCAACATGACAACAGCAACAAGAAAATGTCTAAGAACGTCTAAATCTTCTCTATGCAAAGTATTTTGTCAACGTATAGTACAAGCAGGCACACACATTTTGCTATTAAGTCATGAAACGTTTTGAATCCATTCATTTTCAGTGTGGAGGAGGAAGGCCTATTAAAACAGAGCACAACTGGCAGAGAGGTGAATCAGAGGCCAAAGGTGCATCAGCTGAACGAAAACCATGTTTTGAGGATAGATGTTGATGCTTTCTGCTAAGACTTTCGGCCCTGCTCTACTCCACAGGTGTCAAACTCCAGTCCTGGAGGGCCACTCCCCTGCAACATTTAGATGTGCCTCTGCTGCACCACACCTGAATAGAATGATTAGGTTATTAGCAGGACTCTGGAAAACTTATCTACGCAAGAAGGAGATAATTAAGTTATTCAAGTGTTTTGTACCGGTGACACATCTAAAAACTGCAGGATAGTGGCCATTGAGGACTGGAGTTTGACACCCCTGCTTTACTCCCATGTTGGGATCACACATGTCAGGTATGCTTAGATCGTCTACAAAAAAACCCCCCAAAAAAACCCCGGCAACAATGGTTTGCATCCTCCCGAAACTACAAAGAAAACAATAGTTGGGTCGGAGAAAAACGAGCCTACGTCAGTAGAGATTGCATGAAGGCCTGTTTCCTCTGAGATCCCAAACTGTGTTTTCAAGTTTGAAAAGAGTCAAAATAAAGTGAAGTAAAGTTGATTCAGTCATGTGCAAGCTGAGTAACCACCTGGATCCCTTTTTTTTTTTTTGTTCTAGAATGTCCTTCCTGTGGTTTGCAGACATGGTTGTTTTTGTCCCTTCGGCACAGAAACTCTTTTTTTACCTTTCCAGAATAAAGACTGAACAACTCAACTGTCTATAACACACACGCACGCAAAAGCAAACTTCTTCTGACTCAATCTCTCTCACACACACTCTCTCTCCTGTCTGTGTGAACGTAATGAATGTAGGTTCTCTCACCTTGCAGCTAGGGGGTTTTAGGGGTAGTCCGGAGGCAGGATTTCCTTGATGCTGAGTTGTATTAGTCTGCTGGGGTGAGTGGGAATCCTCAGACTCTTTTCCACTGTGGTAGACCACCCTATCAGAGATATGAATACTTGAAGCACAGCCCATGCTTCAAACCCACTTCAGCCTTTTTTTTCTTCTTTTCGTTCCAAGTGCGTTACTTTTGAGGCTACAAGAGTGTCATTCGTCCTCTCTGTGTGTTTCTGAAGGTCCACTCTTCCTCCGAAAGGTTAAAATTCTCTCCAAAAATATGTGTTTCTCTACAAATGCATATGTGTGTGTGTGTGTGTGTGTGTGTGTATAACATCTAGGCCACAGGAAAGCCGGTTCTCCAGTTGCTCCAACATAAGGCATGAATAAAATATCTATCTAACCCCCCCTACCCACCCACCCACCCCTCAACCAGGAAGCTGATTTCCTCTCCCTGTTTTTCACATGAAGTTAATTGGAGAGCTTCAATGAAAGCAGCTGTCTTGTCCTGGAGAAACTTGGGTTCCGTTATTCTTCAGCTACCAAGATCCCCACGGATTTTATCCCTCACTCCAGCTCTTCTTCTCGCCTTCAATTCGTACCACATCATCATTTTCTCACTCCCCCCACCCCCCATCAACTTCACTACTGCTATCAAGTAGGCCTGAGGACCCCCCCTCCCTCATCAGCTTTACGCATGAGTTTTATCCATCTTTTATGTCCAAGGTTTCATGTGTATCCGTCCTCCCCCACCTCGGAGCCATCAAAAATATTGCCTTTTTTTTTTTTTTTGGTCTTCAACAGTCTGGTTGTCCACTTCAGCTCAGCACACGGGCCAGAAAAGCAATTCTCACGACACTTTGCTCCAGTCCTGAGCGGCTCATCATCAACAGGCTGAAATATTCACACTGCGGAGTGTTATTCTGGTCAGTCGCTCCCATGTCAAACACCGTCGGTGAAACACAAGGCCATGCAACCCGACAGAACACTCCATTTGTCAGCCCACAAATTCACCAATTTAGGAAGCGGGGAGATCCTGGTGGATGGCTCGCAGTCTCCATTCAGGCATCCGCTCCTCCCCCCCCTCACCGGTGGAGGATGATCCGTCTGATTTAAGAGGTCCAAACCCGGCTGCAGTTCGCTACAGGCTCCGCGATTTTTCCTCTCATTCTGGAGCTGGACAAAAACAGATGTAGAGGCTGTTTGATTGCAATATGAAGAGGTACCACCTCTGGAGAATGTAGTCGCTTAAGACAGAGAGAGAGAGAGAGAGAGAGAGAGAGAGAGAGAGAGAGAGAGAGAGAGAGAGAGAGAGAGAGAGAGAGAG